>LKNJ01002372.1:0-58775 GCA_002120245.1 Maccullochella peelii | reverse complement strand
TGTGTGTGTGTGTGTATCTTTTATTAGTTATTAAAGGAAGCAGCAAAGTGATCAAATGATTCTTAAAGGCTGATACATGTGAGACATTACTGTGAACGTCAGTTGGTCAGGTATTTATTCTTTACAGGCATTCATTTTAATTAGAATATTTCATGCCATAATAATAATAATATTAATATAATAATATTGTTGCTATTGTCATTTCTACCAGTATCCTGCCTTGCCAGACTACTACAAGTTCATCCTCATCACTGTTCTCATCCTGATGACTCTGATCGAGGCCATTAGACTCTTTCTCGGTTATGCTGGGAACCTGCAAGAAAAGGTGGAGCATCACTTACACAAACATAAAGATATACTGTAGTTGACGTAGAATGGGTCAACACGACACACACAAAGTGCATGGCAGAGATTGTAATGCCTGTAATGTTTGTGTTTGTGGAAGGTCCCAGAGTTGGCTGGATTTTGGCTGCTGAGCACCCTGCTGCAGTTTCCACTAATCCTGTTTCAGCTCTTCAACGAAGCCATTCTCGTACAGCCCCTGGAGAGGGGCGTTCACATAGTTCTCGCCATGTTCATACTCACACAGGTATGATAACATTCCTTTTAAAAACTGACTTGCTAGTTTTACCATTTCCAATCTAAGCGCTACATATATGTAACTATATGTTACATTTTCTAGATTTCATCATTTGGTGATTGTCATCTATTTAATTTAAATGTTTTTATTTAATGTTTTCATTCCTGAACCATCCAGGCCCTCTCTGGTTTTGTGGCTCTCCGGGACATGGTCAGACACACAGAAAGCCAATTTCATCTCCGACAGTTTGACTGAACTCTGAAGCTCTGATGTACCTGCCACATCATGACATATCCTGATATAACATATATCATATACTTCACACCTCCCAGACTCAGAGGCTTTTTGTATTACATGTAGTATATGATATATTTCCTCCCCATTATTGATTATTAAAGAGAAAAACAATTGAACCTATTTATTTTTGTATTTTATTCACATTATATTCCATGGGATTGTATTGTTTTTTTTGCAGTTTTGTAATAAATACAATCTTTTAACATGCAGCCTGTGTGTATCATTTATCGGGCAGCTAATGCATTATAGACTTTGTGTCAGTGTACTCTGAGAATCCAAGCATAAAGGATTGTCTTCTATAAGTCTTGTCCAATATCAACACTGCAGAAAGTAGATTAGCATTGTCATTAACATTATTCAAAAAACAGTTTTTATAGACTTTATATCACACTTTTAAGGGGGACATATAATTTAACATCAAACAAGGATTGCCATTTAATAGTAATTTTTAAGACTACTGCTAGAGGTTTCACTTACATCCATACGACACAAGTTTGAACAGTGTCATGATATCTGTGTGAAAGAGGTAATAAACAGTCATTTCATCCCAGCATGCCTGTTTAACACACCTGTTACAGCAAAAATCATATTCCTCTTCATCCATCAGAAGAGGTTCACATCACTGACCAGAGAACAGAGAAAGTAAAATCAATTTGTAGTCCCCAGATAAATTTTATTATGCCCTACAGTGGGGCAGACTGTGATAATCTTGTGACCATTGCCTCTGGTGGAGCCGTACATATTTGGCTTTCTCTTCCAGAGAGAAAGTGCCTGATGTCCTTCGCCTGAAGCCTAGCGAGGATGTCACTGTGGACGTGGAAGTTCCATCTTCATGAGGCCTGAAGGCTTTGACACAGGGGATAAAACACTCATGTGCTTTTTATCCCCCAACGTCTCGTTGCATAGTCTGAGGAAATTGAAAAAGGATAGGGAGCACAGAAGACCATTGAAAGACCATAAAAATGAGGTAAAATGCATAATGCTTGTCTTGTCATCACTGCACAAAGATCAGGGCTTATAACCCAATCTGTGAACTGCAATGGCAACGTGAGCATTTAACAGAGACAGAATGACAGACGAAGAGAGAGTGCTCAAGAGGATTAAAAGTGAATTTACCGTTTTCCGCTTAGGTCTGTTCCCATCAGCACAGGCACAAATAAATTGCTGCGTGATTCAGTTTCTCTCAGGGGGAATTCAGGGGTAAGATCTCTCTGGATCTGCTCTCCAAGTGGTACACATCTCAACAGTGACAAACCCGCTGAATAAATGAAAAGATCAGGTAATAAAAAGGAAGAGGTGAGGTTAGCTAACAGTGATAAAAAAGAAAAAAGTATTTTTTCATAATTGCGATTTCATATATCAGTATAACATGGGTACGTATGAAACCTTCTGAGGAATCTTGTTCCCGTTCCATATTCTGCTGTTTGGTCTTGGTTGTGTCTGCGTGTGAGGTGGAGGAATTCTCAGGCACAAAGTAACGTAAAGAGTTTCTGTCTCTAAAAATATGCCGGCTGTTGAACTTGTCAGTGGGGAAACTTGACAGCAAGCACTTTGTTGGAACAATGTCTGGAACCATCTTGACACACATGGATGAGGGAGACCTGCCAAAGAAGGGACATTTAGTGAATTTGAACGTACCTCAACATGTAATTATCTACAATCTGTTGCCAAGGATACAAAGTGTGTGTGAGGTTTACCTGTGGGGTGCTGTAAGGGAAGGTGGCAGCCCTGAAAGAGGGAGACAAGGCAGACTTTAATTGACTGAGAGACAATGAAACTTTTCACTTTTTAAAATGAATTCAGTTCCATCAGGAACTGCTGTACATGCAGACAAACCTCTGTAGACTTTATAGGACTTTTGGGGGCAGTGATGCTGTTGCCAGTTGGAATGAATGAAATTCGTCGAAGATGGAAGGATAGCACTCAGATGCAGCAGCTGAGAGGAGCATCTCCAGTGTCCTGCATCAGCAAACCAAGCATACTGTTCACTGCTGCACAAGACCTTTCCTAATGTATTGCAGGGGACTATCTATGTATTGGACAATAAAATACTTTAAATATATTTCATGAGTCTCTACCAAACCTCCTTCATATTTGGAAGTCAAAAGGCAACATGATTAATAACCATAACCTACAAAATACGGTACTAAATTGATGGTAGTGGTGAATCAGACACCGAGGGTGTGAGGACAATTATTTACAAAGGCTGATCCTCCAAAATAAACCTTACCCGTGTGAGGTGACACAGCTGTGTATGAGCTGAGATGTGGACATGGTTGACATGATTTTGCCCTGCGGTGCACGTATGCAGCTTTCATGTTTTCCAGACAGTTGTCCTAAAACACAGAAAATATCCCAAAATCCAAGTCAAAATTACAGATTGTGTTCTGTTGCTTTAAGTATCACAAGAATGTATACTATGACTGACCAATGATGTGCTGATAATCTAACAGTTGGTGAGGGTAAGGTGATTTTGTGAGAGAATTCACTCTGGATCATCTTGGTCATCTTTACCTTGACAGGCTTGCAGCCCTGAAACAGAGTCACCTGACTGACCTCCCCAGGGTGAGTGGTGGGAGAAGGGATCCCAGCTTTTCTAATCAGGCCATTTACCTTCACAAAGAAATAAATAGTAATCGGAACAGCTCAGGAAACCCTCTCACTTCTTTGTCTGACTTATTCACACTCTCTCTGCATCATACCTGCCATTTCTTCCTGTGTCTTCCAACAGGCCTCTCTAGGATGCTTTTTATAACTGTGTTCTCATGGGGCAGGTTGGACTCCTGCAAAGACGTTCACTAATCAGTCTAGTTTAAAGTCAGTAATACATTAACCAGACAAGGATGTGCATTAATTAAAGGGTCATTTAGTCTCTTACAATATTTTTGATGCTGCTTTCCAGGACCTTTGGCTGTGTGCTATTCTTCGCTCTCTCTGGTCGCAGCCTGTTCCTCTCTTTATGACTCCTCAAGCGTTTCTTTTTCTTCTTCACTGGAGTTTGCTGTGGAGGAGAGCAGGAGCACGTGATACAAGAGAAGACATGATTCAAAAGTCATTTTCACAAAGAAGCCCAAGGATCACATGATACAAATGTGATATTCAATTCAATTCAGTTTTATTTATATAGCGCCATATCATAACAAAGTTATCTCAGGGCACTTTGTCATAAAGAGCAGGTCTAGACCGACTCCTTATGTGTACAGAGACCCAACAATTCCAACCAAGAGCAAGCACAAGCAACAGTGGCAAGGAAAAACTCCCTTTTAACAGGCAGAAACCTCGAGCAGAACCAGGCTCTGGGTGGGCGGTCATCTGCCTCGACCGGTTGGGTTGAGAGAGAGGGGAGGGAGAGAGAAAGCGGGAGGAAAGAGAACATGCAGTAGCACAGCACTGTTCAGTTCTACATACAGATGTAAAGTAACAGTGGTGGGAATGGTATTAATGTTAATACATTATATATATATTAATATATATTAACCTGACAAAGAAAATAAAGCACTCGTGTAAAACCACTATTCCATGGGAGAGTAGATGTATGTCAGTATACCTCTGGATGAGCAGTCTGATTCAGTAAATGAACTGGGAGTCCGTCAGAATCTGAACTATCTGAACCACCGGTGCTGTGAAAGCAAACAAGAAATATTCACATTCAAGCTGAATGAGAGCACATTTTATACATATCCCATATTGCCCAAGACTGGTTTGCATGTGTATTTAAAATAATAATAAATTACGATATCACCTGGTCTCCAGGTCAGACACAGAGATTTTACAGTCGGTGCCCAAATCTTTGCCCATCCTCTCTCTGACCTCCTTTCTCAACAATGCTGCCAGCTCTGTCAGACAGTAAGTGGTCTGAAATAAAAAGCAAATAGGAAAGATTTTTAAAAAAAACTGCTACACACACACACACACAAACACACACATTTATATATTACATTTAAATACCAGTTATATCCAGGTATATTTTGGGGCATACAATTTTTCCTTTTCTTGGACTGAGATAGAGTTCCAATGATTAAAGGAGCCTACATTTCTATATAAATTGTAGTCAGACATGCTGCTTTATCTCTCACCTTTGTTGGATCAGGGTCACAGTAGTCCAGCAGGGTGTCACATAAGTAAAAGCCAAGGGACTTCAGGTCTCGAGTAGTAAAATGTGTTCCTCTCCTGTCGCCTAACATTCAAACAGATGATCGATCCTCATGCAAGAGACATGCAAACGTAAACACACAAACTCACATTTGGAAAGACTAAACTCACCCAGAGTGGAGCCTCCAAAGGTGGCCTCCATAGTGTAGCTGTTTTTGATGCCAAGCCTCCACATGGCAATTCGTCCTGTCCCCTCTTTGCTCTTCTGCACCCGGAACTTACAACTCTTAAAGGAGAACTAAGGAAGAGAGGGATTTAGATGTTGTAGTTGACACAAATGAATACCAAGGAATAGACACTGCCTCTGGAACGTGGTGAATATGAAGTGTTCCATATATTGTAAAGAGTGGCGAGCTAATTAAAACAGGCCCATAAAAGGCCAAAAATAATAAATGTAGAACTTCTAATTGTACTTCTAACAAGTCAACAAAAATGTTGAAAGCCCTGTGTTACTCTTTACCTTATTACTGGCATTCTTGCTCATCATTAGCGGAAAGACTCTCTCATGAAGCTTCAGCGAAGCATCACCTCGGTTGTTACAACCGTACATGAAGACATTGTTTTTACGGTTGTGGCCATGAAAGTCACAGTAAAGAACTACATCCTTTTCAGCCATCAGCCTGGGGGGAAAAAGAGCATAACAGGGCCAGAGAATTTAGTTCCGAACAGATTGTAGTTTGTCAACATTCCAAAAATGTTGGAGAAAAATAGAGAGCGTGCAAATACAGCATGAGCACATGTATATTCAACACACAATTCACAATATATAAAAGAAATATACAAAAAAACCATTGGATCTGGTATTAAGGAAATGTGCCTGTACAGATAAAGTCCAGTGAAGTTGGACTGCTTTCTGCCATAAAGTCTGGAAGTAAACGCAAATAAAATAATGCAATCTGTGTTCAGTGCAAGAAGACGTGCAATGAGTGTTCATTTTGTTCTCACATTTTCACTCAGGTCCCAGTCTGTCAGAGACTACAGTCCTACTCTAAACCTCAGCCAAACAACACAAACTGGTTGCTCGCTGACTGACATACAGGGGAAGAACTGTATCTATAACTGAATCAATTTCTGTACTATGTAAGCTTAAAATGTCCTGTCTTACCTTTCCACCATGTTCCGGGTGTGCCACACACAGGGAAATGAGTCCCTGAGCAATGTCTTGTAATTTCTGTTGAGGTCCCTGCCTGCCAGAGAGCAGCGGTAATTGCCCACTACCACACCATCTGGGTTCAGCATTGGCACCACCTGCAGCACCACAAATCCAAAAGAGAAAACAAACTGTGTTTGATAGCAGTATATAACATCCAAAAATTGCAACATAAACTCATCATTCACCATCTACTTTATACTACTTAACTATTCAGACAAATTGATATGTATTGATCATGATAATAAGATTGACTGATACTATGAGCTTGAGGTCCCTCACCTTAAAAACAAAAGTGTCCCTGAGTAGCTGAGCATCTTCTGAGTCCCCAAGCAGGAAGTCTAGGAACCCCTCCATCATCCAGGACGCGTTGGTTTCTCCAGGGTGCACTCGGGCCGTCACCACCACAGCCTTCTTGGTCCTGCCCTCCATCCTGCCGACCCCCCGGGACGTTATTGTCACCACATACACGGCATTGCCAGCCAGGCTGTGGCACAGCACCCGCAGTGTACAGTATGACGCAACTGCTGGGTTGGAAGAAATGCGCTTAAGGTAGCGCTGCAGGTGTGAATAGGTGTAGGGGTAGCAGTGGGCCAGGTAGCAGGTGTCTGAGTCACAAGGGAACTGGAGAGTCCAGGTGAGTGAGTAAAGAGTGATTGGCTGGCTGTTGTTGTCCGTTGTATTCTAATAGAGACAGAGATAAAAAAGAGAGATCCTGCTTCTACAATTATTTCAATTTGGTGAAGTCATGTCATCTGTTCTACTGTGACTGACGCAGAGGTTTCTGCATGTTTTAATGTACTTACTACAGATCTCATACTTAATCTTACTGCCAATCATTTTCCAAAGCACACTATAAATTTTAGATTTATTTCAGTTCATTGCACTTAATACTTTATACAAAGCAGGGACAGTAACGCCCTCCCTTTTTCCTTTGCTGTTCCTCCCTTCCAATTTAATTTTAAATTTGAGTCTTCTTCTTTCATTGTCTGTTCATTTACAACACTGCACTGTGGGCAGGTTGTAGTTAACACAATAAAAGCATAGGGCATTTTTACTATTTTGATGAAGGGAAGTTTTGGACAGCAATACTTTTTTATTACTAGTGAGGGCCATCTGATTTTAACTTCAGGCAATTCTTTCCCTTTGTTCCCTTGCTTATGGCTAGAAGGACTCACTCCTTGCAAATTCAGTTTCATTCTATACTCACATAAACTGAAAATAACAGCTGTTGGAAAAGTAGGAAATGGGCTGGTAAATTACAGTGTACTGACAAAAGCCAGTCAAGATGCCATTTTTGAATTTTCCAACTCATGTCAGAAAGTCCACCTACCTGATTGCAGTTACGGTAGTATCTGATATTGGAGCCGATGCGTTGCCATCCAACACCTTTCTCCTTGGCAGCCCTCTCAGAGTAGAGGAGCGGTCTCATACCCTGAGAATACAGGCTGTTGCTCTTCATCAAGTTGATGATAGTGAAGCGGTAGGTCACTCCAGCCTTCATGTTCCTGACCCTGAAGTAAAACCACTGCGTGTGCTTTTGGGTGTATAGGTCTGTGCGCAGGGTGAGCTCATAGTCATAGACACCCCTGAACAGGGAAGAAATATGGGCGGAGAGACATAGAGAAAGAGAGAGAGAGTAACTAGAAAAACTAACAAGGATGAAAATATAATGGTTGAAAAGCTGCAAAGACTCACACTTGCACAGCCTTCTGAAGGTTCCCACTCTCAAAGCGTGACTCAAACTCAAGGGTGAAGTCAGTCTGATTGACATTATATGAAGCGTCACTCTTCATGGGCCCCCTGCTTCCTCCGACACGAGAGCAGGTGAAATAGGGACACTTAGTGGCTTAAAAGATCGAGAAAGACAGAACACGAGTGAGTATCAAAAGTTAACATTTTCTTTCAATAAAAATGTACTTGCATTGTTTTGCAGAGAGCAGTGGCAGGGTATAGCATGTTTATCTAGAAAAATGATTAATGATTAATACAGTACTTAAATCACAGGGGGATTGTGATTTCAATATGAAATTAAAAAATACATATACAAAAAATTCATATAGCCTACAAATGTATGCAGTAAGAAGCCCTTAAATTCAAACAGATCATCTACTCTTCAAGGGGAAGCTGTAGCATGAAGTAAAGCATTAGGTTCCCGTCACTATCTTAGGTTTGTCGTAAGAATTTGTGGACACCACCGTGATGACATAAAAAATGCCTTTGCTGTCAAAAGTTACCATGGTCAATGCAGTATACCACTTTCCCCCTCTCCTCTCCGGCTGGCATGGGTGTCCTCTCATGTCCCGTGGGCTGGTAGAAAGGCTCTGGCTCTGGGGGCTCCCACTCTACAACACACACTCTCTTGGTGTCATTACATGTTAACATTAACAGCAAAAGGGCATGCCAAGTTTCTTTTTTTTTTTTTTAAATATGTTTTGCCAGAAGCATTTTGGCTCATTGCCTTGGGCTGATTAATACAATTGTTAAGTCTTTGTGCATATCAGTAACATACCTAAGTAACATAATGGTTTAAATACAATTTTTAATTACCTATGTGATGGATAATGTCGCTCATGACTTCACACTCTATGGGCCAACGGGGGCAAAAGATAGATGGGAAGTTAACCAGGTCAAGCGGTGCCCTGAGACTCAAAGTTGGTCGGCCACCATCGAAGTCTATGAGCAGCTGCCTGGTCCGCAGAGTCTGATTTAGGTTTATAGATACTGAATGGGGACAGGAATTACAGGCTTTTATGCTCATGTTCTTCAGTGAACATGGTACACTGTGGATATACATTTTTCATCAGGTCTGCCCCCTTACCTCAACTAGACAAAACAAGCTTGTTCATTTAAAATGGGATTATGTGGCACCTGATTGCTTTATCTCAATCACAAAAGAGCTGTTGTTTAATATATAATGATCTAGCATTAGGGAGGAGATGCCATACATACAACTGTTGACCACATCTCCTTCCCAACAGGAAATGAAGCTACATACAGTATACATGCATATCTTATCCAAATGCAGCCTATGTGAAGACAGCTTACACCGTCTCCTCCCTGCTAATTCCTCCTCGTCTTCCTCTGTGTTGGAGTCATTAGTGTCCGATTTGTGGCATGTATTCCACCAATTCCTGATGGCAGAGACAGCCATACCTGATGTTTTCTCTGCCTGATTGGAAAAATGGAAATCATCAGTGTTGTTTCCTAATTACCAAACTGAGTCAGAACTGTATTGGCTTGGTCCCTGTCTCGATTCATTGTTGTAATCAGGATAATAACAAACAATGAATTATGTTATCATGAACCAATGTGGATTATTGACAATTCCATTGTCTGATCTTTTCCCACAGACTATGAACAATTACAAATTTGAGTCTTCTTACAATAGGAGGATGGATTTATTTTGTTGCTAGTTGAAAGTTTTCGGGATACCCCTAACTGGTAACTAACATACCACTAACTAATTAACAAAGAATTAGCTCAGTAATAATACAACTTTGGCCTACATGCGTGTACAAAGATGGTCTGAAATAATATTCTGAGTGAATTCCAAGAGGGGTAAAAAAAACAAGTCATGTTTGACAAAACTCACATGGGAGGTGCTGAGGGTGGAATTTCTCACAGGCATGCTCGGCTGCCTTTCTGCTGAAAGGAAAATGCCAGAGAAAGTCTTTTTGCCATTCAGCTGGCTCGAACACAACAGCTCACACAGCAGTAGAATGTCCGTCTTCAGCACAGGAGAGGCTTCGTGACATTTCTGAATTAAGTTAGCAGGTTAAATCCACGTTTATCACTTTTTTGTGAGCGCTCGGGGTCACAACTGGCTTTTCCCTGTGTTGCTAACACTCTTTAGCTTCTTCAATTGACCAACAATACTGCTACAGCGCCGCTCTCAACTTGTGTTACTACATTGTTTTTAAAAGTATTTATCGATGTCTGGCAGCCACTTACCTCGCTTATATTTTAATTACACTACTTTACATAAAAAACTGTTATAAACACGAGCGAAAAGCACACTTGGCGACTTCAACGAGTGGAAAAGTCTTTCACTAAGTACGCAATGTTGCCAAGCAACCGATCGTCGCAACAACGCCGCGGTTACCATGGAACCGTATCATTGAAGCAGCTCCAACCTTCAGGAAATGCTTCACACTAGTACTCTATGGACGCTTGTCACGAAAATGTTGGGACGGCGTTGAAGATAATGAATATAACATGATAAAACTGCAGTCTTACAGTGTATGTGATTCATTTGTC
Organism: Maccullochella peelii; assembly: GCA_002120245.1. NCBI lineage: Eukaryota > Metazoa > Chordata > Actinopteri > Centrarchiformes > Percichthyidae > Maccullochella > Maccullochella peelii. Next base: position 48,336 of record LKNJ01002372.1, on the reverse strand, counting down.
ATGAGCATTACTCGCCATTGTACCAGGATTATTGAACCCAAGCTACTCATGTCTAACAAAAACGGTTTAAAAAAACAAACAAAAAAAACATAATAGTTGTCTATTAAAACTTATTTTTAATAACACAGAGCATATAAAAAACATAAAGAGATGGCTTTGGAAAAACAGTTTAATAACTTTTTACAAAATGTACAGTGACGTTCCCTCCCGTTCCAAAAACATGGCTTATCCCATTACACATTTTATGTACACAGTTGTAAAAATGCTCAATAAAATAGACAGTCCCAAACAAACTGTGGTGGTCATCTATGTGGGGTCTATACAAAATGGTGGTCAAGTATTTCTGATGAACTCATTTGGCACATTTACAATAGTGGCTACAAAAACAAGAAAAATTCAAACCCCTCTGGTGAATGGCCTGCCATGTAGGGGCCTCTAAATGTCTCCATCATGAACAAGGACAATGGCAAAGAAAGTCCACAGATCATTAAAACAAAAAACGTAAGCTGGGGAAGGATGACCTTATGGTAATGGTTGGAGTGAATTTAAAAAAAAACTAAAAAAACAAAAGTTGACTGGGCGGTGTATGACCCAGGCCGGATGTTACGTGTTATTCATCACCTTCCGTTTCTTCAGTCGCTGCCGCCAGTCTTCGGGAAGTGCCTCAAAGTTGGCATTCTTTGAAGCTTTTCCTCTGTAGAATTAAATAGTACAACAGTTGTGAAGGGTTACCAAGATGGAAAAATGTCAGGAAACTGGAGAGAACTTAATGGAACAATGTAGCTATATCTTAAGCCCAGTTCAGACCAAAGATTCGCGACGAGACGAGTTGAAACTTGCAACTACTTGTAATGCGCCGGTCTGCAACGTTCTGAAACTTGCCAGTTTACACCAATGCGACCAGATGAGACAGTGTATTGTTTCCATAGCAATGACTCTTTGTACTTCCTGGCTTTTCTGTAGCTGGATATAATTTGCAGCGTCTTAAAATATGAATGAGGATAGTGAGTTACTTGCTACAGTTGCATTTCTAGTGTTGATGAAACGGCGAAAACATTAAAAAAAACAAAAAAAAAACCAAGTGGGTCGAGATGACCAGCTGACTTTGCTACTAGCTGATTGGCTGTTGAAATAGACAACGTGACAAGCTGAGGTGATGCATCAGCCGGCTTGAGATGGGCCAGTTCACACTGCTGCCCTGCAACATTCTAAAACGGTTTTGTCTCGTCACGAGTCTTTGATCTGAACTGGCCTTTATATCATAAGTATTACATTTTTTAGTCTATTCAAACATAAACATGACATACGTCATAAACTGCTGTTGTTTCCACTCCTCGATACTCTTCTTGTTAAGCTGATCTCTGTCCTCGTCACTGGAGCTGCTCTTCTCTTCCTCATCCAGCTCCTTCTGGATGCTCTGCCACTTCTTCACCAGGGAAGGCATTTTGATCTTACTCTTCTTTGACTACAAAGACATAAGAGAAAATTACACTTAAGGTTCTTTTCTATGTTATATTTAACCATTGGATTACAATGATGGCTTGACTATGTAGACCTTACAAAAAGTAAAGGTTTACCCTGGAAAAAACAATTAATAATAAACATTATGTATAACTTATCTACCGCCCTCTTTTGACACTTGACATATAAATTTAACTCCAATACTAACCTTATCCTTTTTCACTTTCTTGGTCTTGTCTGTGGGGACAGCTTTGGATCCAGGAGGTTCAAAGGGTGGCTGGGATGGTGGCAGTGGTGGTTGAGGAGGTAGGGCTGGGACAGGTGGGAGAGGAGGTTCACAAGGGACCAAAGGGGCAGTGACAGCCGGCACGCCCCAGTAGGCAGTTGCTGACAATAGAGGCGCTGCAGACAAAGAGAAACCTTTATTGGGTAAACACTGGATGCTGAAAGTATTGCAAATACAATTTGAAATACCACCCCTAACTTATGCACCGCCTTATCAAGGTGTTACACTGGCTGTGCCTTTACTTAGTATTTACATACTGAGTAAACAAGTAGCATAGTTCTGTCTTGTTAGTTATTTTTATGACTGTGAACACAGAACATTCTTGCTCTGCAAAGGTTCAGTATATAGAGTGGGCACAGATTGGGCTCTGATCTTGTTTCAGGGCATGTGCCGTTTACACAGACAGATATTTTTGTTCCTAATATCATTAATATATACTGTAAATGCAGATGTTGTGTAGTGATATATTTTTACCTGCACTGACAGCAGGCTGGGTGTAGAGAATGGGACTGCTGCCAATAGTAATGGCTTTATTCAGCTGACTGGCTTTACGTTTCTGACCCTTCCCCAAGGGGCCCGGCAACTCCACAATCTGTGTGTGACAAGAAACATAAAAGTTAGCAGCTGCTGCCCTCTTTTATTCTGAATTTACACATGCAGCATTATCAGGTACTACTGATTAAAGAAGACACTAGATTACCCCCATACCTTCATGCTAGCAGTGCCTGGAGGTAAGGGAGGCCTCCCACTGCCATCTTCCTCAGTTCCAGGGGCTGGAGGCTCCCCATCATTATCATCATCCATCTCCATCTCCACCTCCATGATCTCTCCATCGCTGTCAGGAGGGGGAGGAGGTGGTGGTGGTGAACCTGGGGGGAGAGGTGGAGGCGGGGGGTAGTTGGAAGGTGGAGGTGGGCTGTCAGGAAGAGGAGGTTGAGATGGATCAGACCAGAGGATGGAGGATCCACTGGGCTGAGGAGGTGCTGGTGGGACAACAGGGGTATAACTAGAAGATCCTGTTTTAAAAACAAACAAACAAACAAACAAACAAACAACGGTAATAACATGGGGTGTTAGTGAGGATAGCATTTTGTCACTTGTATGCACTTAATACAGGCAAAGCAATACTCACTGAACATTATCCATGCACATGTTCAACAGGGAACACACTTACAGGGACATTAATACACCTTTTCTTCTAAAGTCATTAAAGAAGACACTTGACAGGCTTATCTGTCTAAGGAGCAGCATCAGTAGCAAGAGACTGACCTGTGACCCCACCAGAAGATGCATATGATGTTTTGGTATCCCCTTGGCTGGAAGTCTGTGTCTGGGTACCTTGGCTGCCCTTCAGGTCCTCATCCTTGTCCTCCTCTGTTGGGAAATTCCACTGGGAGGCACTGGTCCGGTCGTTCACATAGAAATACCGCCTGTGCTCTCTAAAAAGTGGGACAACAGAGATAGAAGGCAAGAGTCTCAACGACTGGCCTAGCAACTGGCTGAGTGGCATGACACCCTGGGACAGTGGGGCAAGGGAGTGGACATAATAGCCACAGTAGGGGGGCAGGAGTGTTGTATGGACAGCAACTTTAGCCATCCAAAAGAAAGGCCAAATTAGAGTGTCAGTATGGATGTGGATAGGGAACCCACCTTGCTCTCAAAAACAAAGAAAGCAAAACAAATCATCTCTAGGTCCTGAAAGTAGCATTCAGCAGCTCACACCATGGTTGTCACATTTGTTCCGTTTTAGACAACCATTCCCTCCCAGACACAGGAAGACGCCAGGGAGGAAGCATCATCATCATCATCATAAACAACCATAGGTCAGAAAATAACAAGCACACAATCAACTCGTTTTACATCAGAAAGAAGAAAATAAAAAACAGGAAGACATATGAAATAGAGTAGGTCTGACCTGCTGGATTCCCGTCATTGCTCCATCTTCACCTCTTATTTGATGCGTGACACTCCTCGCTTCCAGGGCATCACTCTGTCTGCATTGCATTCTGGGGGTTGTAGTCCTGTAAAGTGCAAAGTTCTCCCACGCAACCAACCTTCCTACCATACCACCCCCTCCCAGTTTTTCCACTAACTGGAACCATAATCGGTCTACAAAAGCCCTCACAACAAAGGGCTTAAGAGTCTGTGTTACAGGAACAGAGAGTCCTCTCTGTGGCAGGTATATTTAACAGGAAGCAGGCTGGCATAGAGTGGATGCTCCCTTACCAGTACGTACAAGGCACAGTGCCAGGATTGCATCACAGAAACCTGAAGAGTCTGTTTCTGGTAAGCATTTTGATCCTCTCGGACTGGTTAAGCTTCTCTCCCCAAGTCATGTAACAAAGTCTGCAACCTCGGCACTGAGGGGGGTGTAGTCACACGATAAGATTTTTGGGGGACGAGGGAGTTTAGAGATGTGAAAGGTAAGGAGCGCGTACCTGTCCCAGTGGCAGGACCAGCCTTTAGGGGCGGCGTTAAGTTCGTAATATTTTATGTGTTCGGCAGCTTCCTGCAGCCTGCGGCGAAGATAGACCCCATTCAGAGCGCCCTCCCTCCAGTCAGCAATCCGAGTCTTGAAAAACAAAAATAGAAAAGGGGAGGAAGAGGAGACAAGAGTGAGATAAAAGCCCAGAAAGTATAGATAAAAAGGGATAAAGGAGACAGATAACAAAAGAAGATAGATAAGTAACATGGAGGAGTAATTCCAGTAAGTTTCTAGAATGACACCTTGTGATGGATTATTATGAGAATTTTAAATATTAAGTACCACCACATGCAAAATGATATGAAAGAAAATTAAGTGTTAAATATTTTAGAAGTCGTACTGGGATAGCTACCACTGGAAGCAAGGATAATATTGCTTAGAAAGTGAACCGTTATCTTCTCACCTCAGTTTGTAGCAGAAGCAACTGAAAGTTTGAGATTGCCTTTTTGTTTATCCCCAGGAACTCCATCTTGCTGGTTAAGGTGTTAGCTAGTTCTCCAATCTGAAACTATATTTTTTCAGCATCAGAAACATGTCTTAAAGAGATTGTCACAATTATTATGGTTAGTAATAGTAACATTATTACCTTGAGCTCAGGTGTTTCCACTTTGAGCTCAGGCGTTTCCACCTCTTCTTTAACCGGAGATTTTGGACTGGTTTTCTCCTCAGAATTGTCAGTTTCCTTGTCTTCTCCTTCCGCAACACTCTCAAGGACTTTGGAAAGTGCTGCAGGTCACAAGAGACACATTTAAGTATGCAGGAACTGTTGACTAAAAACATCTAACAAGTGGGATGTCTCCCACTCCTGTCATGCAAACCACTCTCCAAGAGTGCGTGTGGAATGACTCACTCGTTTCTGTGTCGTCCTGTGGGTCTGAGCCTCTGCTGTTAGAGTCGGGGCTGGCAGCACAGGGGAAGGCAGTCTTCCACCGGTTTTTCTTCAGTGGAAGACCACGAGAACCAGAGGCTTCTTGGCTTGTTTCAGAACAAGGACTGGAGCCCCCAGCGCTCCCATCACCCTCCTCCAGCGCCCGCAGCTCAGCCTAAAAGTCAGAAATCAGGTTAGAGCTAGGTCACAATGACAACAACATTTGCCACTAATTTCAAAATACCACTGCTGTACACTAAAAACAGCCTGAAGGTAATTCCTGCCAGTAATCAAAGATGCACACTCGAAACCCCCCTCACCTTTTTCCTCTCCAGAGCCAGTTCCAGCTCCATTGTGTCCTCCTCTGCCTCCTCCTCTGCATCAGAGTTGTCTCCCGACTGCTTCTTGGTGCAAAGATCTTTCTGGACAGTGGGTACTGAGTCAGGGTCCCGCAGAGGGGTAGAAGGGGATCCTGCAGGGCGCACACCTTCTCCATCAGAATCCAAACTGTTCTCAGTCTCATCCAAACCTTTAAGCAGTCTTTTTCTCCATTTTTCTTCTGCTTCTTTCACTTCAGAGGGGATCAGAGGACCAAGCAGAGATGCAGCCACTCCGTGGCGCTCCTCCTCTTCACTTGTGAGGCCTACAACACTCTCGATTACCTCCTTTTAGACAAAACATGAGTGATATATTAAAACTCCGAATAACAATCCTGAAACACCACAGAATCAAGTAGATTCACATTTTTGTTGGACTTCGACGAAACTTGCCTTCACTTTGGTGTCTTTCACTGATGTCGGGGCTGCAGCAGATGCAGCGTGTTCCTCTGTGTGATAACCTGCATGCGCTGTGCCGTTGCCATTGACACTAGAACTACAAAGAAAAATACATAACACATCATACACAGCTGAATTTCAGTAATGAGACAAAACCAAGTGAAAACAAACAGATCATGTAGGTACAGTGATTTTATCTGGCTTCAAAGATAAAGACACTATTCACAAATTTAAGATAATATTTTCTCTCTGTCAGCTCCTACCTGTTGGCATACTGCCCCAGGCTTTGCACCTGATCAGCTAGATAGTGTGGCAGCTCCCAGGACACCTCGTTGGTCAGAGTGTTCCAGTAGTAGTAGCAGCCAGAGTTGTCATCCCATACCTCCTGCCAGTCTCCCATCTCTACACCCACTGCAAAAAGCATATACATGAGTTGCTTTGAAACAAATGATAGCATATTTGAGGTGCTATATTACACACACTTTATCTATTCCCACATAAAAAAAACAATCATCTAAATTTAGGCTATATCATGTCGCTGGTGGATTTCAATATCAAAGCAGTTAATTTGGCAAGTAAACCAGCAATACTGTTTGTAGCTTTGTTAAAGTATTATAACAAAGACAAGTGAAAATGAGTCCATTGTTAATCAGGAGAACATGCACACTTGATCTTAAATATAGCACAGACAGTTACCTCCAGCCAGTGAGTACTGAGTATTGTACTCAAACTCTGTGCTTTGTTGATTCTGTTCTTCACTGGCAGCTGGCTGCTGAGTATTAACCTCAGGTCTGGGAGGGGCAGTTGTTGGGACTGAAGAATGAGATGCTGCATCATCTGAACTTGGCTGAGTGGTGATTGCATCAATTTCCTGTGGTGAGAAAAATGGCAACAGGAAGTTATCTTTTTGACAAAAACATGTTTTCACTTTGTCAAACCATTGATGGATAGAGAATCAAAGTTTAGTATCCATTTGTTTTGATGTGTTTTCAGACTGATCTAGGTTTACTTGTTAGATGTACCATATCATTTCATTCTCACAGAACCAAACCAGGAACATGTATTTCTGTACAGGTCCAAGCCTGATAAATGATGATGATAGTAAATATCAGTTGCTTCATTATGCACCTAAATTACATATACGACAGCTGGGTTAACATTATGTTTTGTGTTGTGAACCATACATACATAAATGTTATGCAGTAGCCTATAGCCTCAAATGCCCCACTAATAGGTATACCGGTAAGTATCAAATTACTTATCTTGAAAGTATACATCTTCAAAGTATAGGCTCTATATAGACATTTGTTTGAAATCCAGTGGCCCAATCAGATTACTAAGATATGCAGCAAATGATACTCACAGCCATAAAACTGGCCAATGTACTGTCGATGTCAGCTGACTGGTTGTGTTGAGAATGTGCAGCTGAATGCTGCGATTCTCCAGCATCCTCATCATCACTATCCTCATAGGCTCCAAGCAAGGACAAACCCTCTACAGGTGGAGACAAAACAACATTGTTCAATCAAATGGTAAGCTTTTATTGTTTCCATTGCCTGGGAAACACAAAAAGCTCCACACACAAACACAGTTACTTTACCTGTGGCCTTTAATGCGTGGGGCTTCATGTTTGTGCGTGTTTCTCTCACGAATCTGTGTCCATCACCCTCCTGTTCATCTGCAAAAAAACGCCCAAGAGGTTAACGTTGAGCTTCAATAGTTGCTAACTACAGCAAGCTAGCTGTAGCGTTACAAGGAAACACACTAGCAAACTGTTAGAAGCTAGCGTTATTCACCTACACTGGCACCGTCCTCATACTTTAGATAAAGCTAGTAAAATGTAACGGTATTTGTGTTGACGCCAAGTAGGTTAATTACGTTTGGGTTAACTGGTCCAGTCATTTGTCATACACCTATTTTGGCTTACATAAACTACTAGCTTGCTAACGGCTAGCTTAGCACACTAGCCGATAGCTTGTGGTCGATCCGTTGAATGAAAAAGAACGGTTTCATTTAATGAGCTATAGCTGTCATTTAGCTATTTCTTTGTAACGGTGTATCTTTGCATCAGGTGTAACCAATTCGGCAGCTACATTTCGTTAAGGGGATCTTTTTTTTTTTTACTAGATGGGCCCATTCTTCACACCTCCAGCATTGAGCTAGCCTGTCGCTAAGAAGCCGCTGAGACAACACGTTAAAAATTACCATCGGATCCCGAGGGTGCTTCTTCCCTCTCTCCGGCATTCCCGCCGCGAAGCCCGGGAGGTGAAAGCTGTAAGATCGTTCTGCGACCGACCGCTCCTCCCGTGAGGCGACTTTTCTTCCCCATCGCTGTACGTCAGTCTGAGGGCCTGCTCCCTTCACTGGCGTCGTTGTTGCAGCTCTCCTCTGCTGCTTCGAGCTGGCACAAAAGAAGGATGAACTTCCGGTTCTTAAGGTCATGTTTTGTGTGTAATAGCAGCTATATTTATATGCTAGCTAAGTTGCTAACGAGCTTTAAGCAAGTCAGCAGAAAACATCAACGTTCAACCTTTAGAAACCAGTGACATTTAGATTTTGTCGAGTGGCTTACCTAGCTCGTGGACCAAACTATCAGAAACTAGCTTAAGCTAAAAATTGGACCTTAGCTAAGTGCATGTGTAGTTAGTCGAACAGACTAACGTTAGACATGGGAGGGCGAAGATAAGCAATTATACACTTTCGGAAGGGGAGCCACCCATTGATGTATGAACATAAGGAGGACCCACCACGGAGGCAGCAGTCAACGGGGCTCGAAGGAGGAACAACTGCCCAAACCAGGACTAGAAGAAGGTCGGTGTGTTCCGTATCAGACACGATGGGGGGTGCGATGGGACCGGTTCTACACTGGCTGCACGATGTGGCAGCGGTGACTCTCCTCAAAGCCCGGCGGACTTTATTTCAGGCTGCCATCCTGTTGTGTGTCCTGGTTCTGCTGCTTTGGGTGTCCATCTTTCTCTATGGCAGCTTCTATTACTCCTACATGCCCACTGTGAGCTTCTCCACCCCTGTGCACTTCTACTATACCTCTGATTGTGATGCCCCAGAGTCAGCACTTTGTTCATTCCCCACGGCCAACATCTCTTTCATGAGGAACGAGAAGGACCAGGTGATGGCTTATGGTCAGCCCTATCGAGTATCTTTGGAGTTAGAGATGCCAGAGTCTCCAGTGAATAAACAGCTGGGTATGTTCATGGTCAAGATGTCTTCATATACCAAGGGTGGGAAGACTATCTCATCAGTGGGACGATCTACAATGTTGCATTACCGCTCCAGCCTTCTGCAAAGCCTGAGTACTTTAATGTTCTCTCCTTTCCTTCTGACTGGGATGACTGAGCAGAAGCAGCTGATAGAAGTTGAGCTCTTCTCAGACTACAAGACAAATGCTTATCAACCCACTGTCGGTGCAGTCATTGAGATCCAGTCCAAGCGAGTGCAGATCTACTCATCTCACCTCCGTATCCATGCTTACTTCACTGGTATACGATATGTTCTGTACAACTTCCCCCTGACATCTGCAGTGATCGGCGTGGCCACCAACTTTGCCTTCCTTAGTATCATTGTGCTTTTCAGCTACCTGCAGTTCATATGGGGTGGGCTGTGGCCTCCAGAACAAGTAAGAGTAAGGGTTATGATGGGAGACAACACCCGCATCCAACAGAGGAGAGAGGAGGCTCGGAAGCGCATGGAAAAGGAAAACTCGCAGAAGGAACTTGATGATCCCCAAGTGATTGGATCGGTGAATGAGGCATCTGATTTCCAGGGAAATTGCACAGTGGCGGAGCTGTTATCAAAGATGCCCTCAGTAATCCCAGATGCCTCCGGGGCTGATGTCCAAGATACCAAAGAGGAAGGGTCTCATGACTCTGTGGGTCCTGAGGAGAAAGACGGCTCAGATGTGTTGGATGGATGTCATCTGCCTCAGCAGGGTGAGACAGCACTCCGACAGAGACCTGGACCGTGGATGAGTCTGTGAACCATGCCACTGCTCACAGTTAAAGTACCTTTTTGCTCAGATGCCGCATCATGTCTCATCATTCTTCAGCAGACTGAAAGTGATTTGGCAGATATTGATTGACTCAAGCAAACCCACGGTGTGAGTGGGCCTAAATATAGATGCATGCAAATATAATACCTGTGTTGTTTTAGCTAACCAACTACAGCTTATTGTCTAACTGTTTACCTCATTGTAACTTTTACCTCTGCTCACTTCTTTCTGCTTATTGTCTGCTCAGTGGAAAGCCTGTCCTAAAGACAACAGCACTTCAACAGTCTTATGTTTGTGCCATCTGAGTTTTAATGATGCCCAAAAGCAGGAGATACCACATTCCAGCTCCGGCTTGTCCAACATTATTGTGCACAGGAATTTAGCATTATCATCAATAACGTCACCCTTTTAAAGTCAGTTGAACCTGCCCATGTTTTACTGCTCCGATGTCTGTAAGGTGGCATTTTCTCACATCATGGCGAGCCTACAATAGCTGATGCACACATCCTGACAATCCTCCTATAAAAATAAAAGTAGATAGTGACTCCTTTGATTACCAGCTCAAACATCAGTAGAGTTAATTCTGTTTTTGAATGTAGCTTCCAAGAAATGGAAACAAAATTTTAATTTGGATTTGGAATTCCCAGAACTGTTTCACACCGTTTTAGAGGATATGCACAACAAGCCTTGTGATCATTTTATCTCAGAGGCTCTCTCTGAGCAATTAGATTTGGAAATGTGCCTTTGTTTTTTAATATGTTCCTAAAAATGTGCAGTGGGTCCAGCCTGAGGGACCTAAGGAATGTGTTGCATTTATTATTATTTTTCATCTTGCAAATAGAGATGTTCTGTCTCAGTGTAATTCATGGTGGCACTTAATTAAAGCTAAATGTCACTGCTTAACAAAGTTGGTGTTCATTCCATCAGATCTTTGTATTCAGTGTCTGTTACAGTGCAGTTTGCAATCTGCAGTTTAATGTTGTGAAAATGGTATTTATTGTGTTTTCATTACAACAACGCACCAAGATATTTTAGGTGCGTTGTTAATGTTATGTTTAATATTACTTAAACATAAGTAATATGTTTGTTTGAAACATGTTTGTATTTAATATCAAGGAACGCACAGGATAAGTGAAGTTGCTGTTTTGAAATTGGTGCTGGTTGTTACAGCTAATAAAGCGACGGTGATGATGCAGGAATTGTTGGAATATGGCTCAGCCTCCATGTATTTAACCTACACTTCAGGGGAGTTTAAGCAAGTTTATGTAAGGATTTATGAAAAATTGAGTTGATGTAGGATTTTGTACCAGAGATATTGTTAAACTCATAGTGCATGTATGATCTGTCATCTTGGAGTCATGCATATAAAAGGATATTGTACATGCCTCTGAAGTTATATGAGTAGGTGGTATTTATGTATTGAACACATTAAATAAACATACCGCCATGCACTTCCTTCTTTATTTCTCCTATAAGTTTGTGTGACATCCCTGCAGCTCTAACTTTCTACTTTTGTCTAGAGAAAAATCTGATCATTTTGCCGCTTTAAAGTAGGGTTTGCAGGAAACGACTGAAATTGTGTCATTTTGTTATACTATATGAGATTTGCAGACCCAAATCTGAGAACTTTTATGTAAAAACGTTTGTTCAAATACATGGAAAAAGTAAATTTACTTATCAATATGCCCAAAGTTATAGAGTCAAAGCATTTTTAAAACAAACAGTGATATGATGTCTATTATTACACCTGATTGTGTTGTATGAAATTGTACTTTTACAGTGACTAATACAAACCTTACCTCCAAATAATAATTGTTGGAAATACAAGATATTAATCAATGTCCTTTTCTAAACACCACACTTACACTATAGATAAAGTCATTACTGTTTTTACATACTAGAATGTGATGTACCTTTAGCATACTATTTATATTATTCTGATGAAATGCTCGAAAAATCATTGGTTTAAAACCAATAATTTTTGGGACAAATACTGTCAAAAAATTATAAAAGATTCATGAGAATCAACCAAGGGTGATATTAAATACACATTGATAAGAAGAGGGTCAATACAGTGTTTTGCATTCACAGTGCCCTTTGATGCAGACAGCCAAAAGTGACATTTGAATTGAAAAATGAATCAGAGGAAATAAAAACAAATGACATAGAAATACACACATATTTGTGTGCAATAAGTAAATACAATGCACAGATCTGCAATATAAGGTCTTGACAGTAGCTTAATTACATGGAAAGCTTGTATTCCACAGGAAATCTATTTGTATGTTAAGATATATGTTCACTAACCCTCTAGAATGACCTAAACACACACAATAAAGTAGTTGTTGTTTTTAATAGGAAGCTAAATTAAAGCAGGAAACACAGGAGTTCAGTGTGTTCATGCTGTCTGAAATCACATTTCCAGTAAAAGCCCATTTTAATCTCTTTTCCTACGTTTTGTTAGAAAGGATTCAAAATGCGCAAAATGATACCTTGTGGAATGGCATTTAATCTTGTTTACAGAACATTTTCCTGGTACACTGAGGAATTGGAAAGCTGCATTTATGATCTGTTGCAAATCAGAACCTTATGGCGATGATATTAAGGCCCATTAGCAGTCACAGCCCCAATCTATCAGATGAATTATGCATTGGTCTGGATAAGGAGTGCACTAATTGACTTAAACCATCCATCAGTGGTATTAAAGACCCCACTGTATTTAGCCTCAGCAGGTATAGATATCATCTCAGACTCTGCTGGAACAAGAATTTGTGTAATGAATCCTTTTCTTTTTCTCAAACTCTGCACTGTAAAGTAAGAACTCACACATAACCCTTTGAGGTTAGATGGTGCCACCTCATGCCTGTTGTTGATTTAATGATTATGTTTTGCATCTGCTGACATCAGGGTTATAAACGAATTCTTAGATGACCCGTAGTATAGCCTCGGCAACAACTAACTGGATGGTTAGTTTTTAATAGAAATGCATGAATGGCATTCTATGTTACTGTTCTGCAAACACAACACTTAATTTATCAAGTAGAAATACATGCTTGCCAGTATTGTTTTGATCCCTCGGATATTCTAATACTACTACTACTACTACTACTAGTCTTTTTGTACTATAAAATAACATAGTTCAAAACTTTATGACTAAGAAAATCTGATATTGGTAAAAAATGAACATTAATTTAAAATAAAACTGTTGTTGCAACTAATCTTTCGAAAGCATATAGAGTTTTACAAATTGAAACATGACACTGACATTTCATACAGTATCAGTGACCAAGCATATTAAACAGTTTTATTTAAAATTTCCCCTTTCACACAGCCCATGTTTTCTGACTACTTATTACGTTGTGTCTTACATTAAAGCTCATATCATTGGATTTATCCTTTATGGATCAACCATCCGCCTAATGTACAACACACCACTCCGCTTTAAGTGTTCCACTTGAATGTCGTCCTGTACTGCCAGGCCTCACCACAGCTGAAGGTCACTTTGTTCCGTGACCCTAAATGTTGTGCTCCTCTTCAGGTTGTACTTCCGTGACCTCTGCTGTAGTCTCACTCGCTGCTTTTGACCCGTCATCTTCCTGCTTATCATCTGAGCTGTCCGCCCAGCGCCCGACTCTTCTCACCCCCTCGGCCACTGCCGGGGCATTAACGCATGGATTGTGGTCATAGATGACAAGTTTCAACCCCTGCATGTGAGACAGACCTGGAAAGCGGCGTATTTTGTTGCGATCCACATCAATGACAGCTAGAAAGTGCATTTCCAGCAACACAGGTGGGAACTCTGCCAGCTGGTTCCCAGCAAGCCAGATACTTCTCAGCTCTTCCAGCCTTCCAAGCTCTTTTGGTAAACTCCATATCTGGTTATAACCGAAGTGCAGACTCTTGAGATTAGAGAGCTCACAAACCACCTTTGGGAAAGCAGTGAAGCAATTAGTCTCCAGCCACAGAGTATTAAGTTCCTTGAGCTCTCTCAGTTCTCTGGGGAGGCGGTAAAGCCTGTTGTTACCCAGGTACAGGATGCTGAGCTGGGGCAATCTGCAAACAGCTGCTGGGAGCTCCTCAAAGCAGTTAAAGTCGAGGGCCAGGAGCTGCAGCTTCTTCAGGCTCTGCAATTCATCCGGTAAGCTGCTGAGGTTGTTGTCACTCAGGTAGAGCTTGACCAGCTCATCGAAGACACAAGCAGCAACAGGCAGCCGACGCAGCTGCCGGCCGCTCAGGTCCAGGGTCCGATCAAGTGGCATCTCCTTCAGGTCTCCCACTAAGAAGCGTTGACAGCGCTCTGAGGGGATGAAGGCAATGATGCCTCGCACGGCGTTACCCATTTTGCTCACTGTCTCTGATACACCACTGGTCCTCCACATCAATTTAGTGCCAGACTAGGGTTGCACTGAGGTAGGCTGTTAGTGTCTTCAAGTAAATTTCATGGCATCCCATTAATGGTCCTCCACCGCCCCTCTGGATTTATTGATCTTGATAATAGGCAAAAACAAAACAAGTTCATAACAATGTAACATCGTAACATCTTCGTAACACTGCATCAGCATATGAAGCTGCATGTAGCAGCAATTACATGATTATGATGCTATCCCTGTCATGTGATAAAAGCCATGTCGGTGAGTTATTTACAATGAAAATACGCATCACCAGTGGTCAACAAGAAAGCAGAAAACATTATAGGCGTGAAGATGATCATAATGAGAATTGAAAAACACCTACTTTCCAATGTTTTCCTGCTAATGTCCATGACTCTCAGCATCTCCTAAAGTAAGCCATTTGTTTATCCAACTTAATGAGCTGAAAACATATTGTATTCCCTGGGCAGATATTCCCCAGCGCAGTCCTCTCACTATCTCTCAGTGGCTCTGAGCTTTGCCCTGACTTTCATGGCGATAGCAACCACAAGCTGCTATCTCCTCCCCATTTGTGCCTAATGACTTTCCCCCCTTCTTCTCCGAGATGACAGAGGTGGGAGAGAGAGAGACAGGGAGGGGCAGGGTACAATGGATAAGCATAAGAAGTGCTCTGTGATGAAAGAGCAGCGAAGGTCATTTACATTTTGTTTTAATCGGACTGGACGCAGTCCTGGGTCTGTGCCACCGGGCTGGACAAGTGGGCCTCTACTGTGGAATAATCTCAAAAATGTATCAGTGTTCACAGGAAAACCAAAGAGGGAGTTTATGTGTTTTGCTGTGACTTAGATCATAGGGTGTTCTGAAGTGTTTCTGCAGGGAAGAAGAAATGAAGATACAGGTTCCCAGGAAAACTAAGAGGTGTACTGGAGTGTGGTGGAGGATGTATGGCTCTGAACATGTGTGTTTTGTCAGTGCCACATTTGAATTGCTTGGACATCAACTGTGTGGTCATTGTGGAGTCAAGACTTTAGTGCCATAACTGCTCTAAAAATCCTCCAAATCCAGGTGCCCATGTTTTATTTTTCCATGTAGGCATACAGTTTCCAAAGCGGGAAATAATTTCCTTTTTATCTCTCTTGCAGTTCTCTTACTCCTGAACTGTAAGAAGTGGCACGTCATCCCTGCCTGCCTGAGGTGTGATTTGCCCACACTATCTTGCATAGCTTCATTAGGGCTATTTTCCAACTAGATAAAACTGAGAAGGAATTTCATTTTCCTTATCAGAAGGTGCATTGGTTGCCCCTTGTCTGTTTTCACTCACTGACACACTGTTTTTAGCACTTGTCCCTCTCCTTATCCACTTACTGCCTGAGTGTCTCAAACAGGCACACAGAAAGAACAATGTGGCTGCCATAATATGACCTGTTCATGGCA
The DNA here is from genome assembly GCA_002120245.1 of Maccullochella peelii. Classification (NCBI taxonomy): domain Eukaryota; kingdom Metazoa; phylum Chordata; class Actinopteri; order Centrarchiformes; family Percichthyidae; genus Maccullochella; species Maccullochella peelii. The sequence continues at coordinate 32,650 of LKNJ01002372.1, read as the reverse complement.
GACATTTTCATATGTCAGAGCAGGAAAAAGCACAGGTGTAATTAATTGTCCAACTAGATGCTTACTGGAGTACTTAATGTAATGGTGTCATCATTAATGTCATTATTTACACTGGCTTTTCCTGCTATGACCAGTCAAAATGTCTGCTGTGAAAAAGGGAGGGTCTAAAAAGGCTCACTATAGTTCTTGACAAAAGAAACGTTCTGGTTGTTTCACCAACCACAAAGTTGGACCTTGTGTTGAAAATTGTATTTTGTTAAGCTGCTGTTTCCAAAGTTAAGAATGAGCCTTCAGGTTCAATCATAATAGCTATAGTTACCCTACAATAGTGAGTTACTTCTAAAATTCAACCAGAAAGCTCCAGTCCAAATGTGGTAATTAAAGGACATGTATTTCAGTTTCTAACAATATGAAGCAGGTCCAGATTAATCTGCCAGGGGGCCCCTGGGCAGAAATAAGCTGCTGTGCTCCTGTGAACCCCCCAGCCCCCACTTTATGTGCACTGTGCACAGTTTTCTATGCTGGGAGACTATCTGGCCCCCAATTTGCTGTGTGGTAGCAACATGTAAGCACACAACTGAAATAATAAAGGTCACAAAACTACATTTTGATACAGGGCCCCTCTTTAAGACAGGACCTTAAAACCAAAATAAAGCAGGACCTACCTTATTATGTTAGCTGACATTGTGTTTTAATAGTGCATACTACCAAACTAAATGTAAATTAATTTAGCACAAACCAGGTGATACAGTGAACCAGGAGCTTTAGGGGCCCCTGGAGTTCCCTCTCTCCTCTGATGCTGATGTCACAGTCTTGAGGAAATGCGTTAAACAAATAGGTATCTGCTTTATTTGAATAATTTGACATTATTTTTAAAAGAGGCATCCTCTGTAGTGACTGCAGCTACAGACAGCACAATATTTTTATAATGCAACACATATTATGATCACAGGAGGGAGGCAGAGGCTTGACAGTGGTACCCTTATTTATATTCACTACAAAATGTACCTAATTTTTCTGAGATTTTTGTTTTCTACTCTGCTCTTGGTGATGGTTCAGCATCCTGTGGGACTGGTGGAGTACACTTGTATCAGTTTTGTGTACGGAAGTGGTCAGCAGGTTGTAAGGTCAGAGGGTAAAGGCTATCCCTCTTTCGATTCAGAATACACACAGCCATCTTGGATCTAACGAAGAGAAGGAAAATTGATGCGGTGAGGATATTTTACTTAGTTTTTGCCATATTCAAGCGGTTCGCTACACATTTAAGCCTTCGGCATGGGCTATTTATCTCGCTGTTCTTCTCCGTTGATACCGAGCGAGTCTTTAGCATTTAGCTCCAGCAGATTGTCGCTGCTGGTCTGGTTGCTGCTGCTGCTGCTGCTGCAAACGGAGCGTAAACTGAGCCTAGAAAACGGACAGCTGACTGTAGATATATGGAGGCAGAGAGGGCCCACATTACTGTCTTATAGTGACTACTGTTTAGTAGCCAAGTCAGGGTTTTTTGGAGTTAAAGGTTTTGGTATGCTATGCTACTTAGCTTCTTGTTACGGTAGCCCGCTTGCAAACTGACGTTAAGCTAGCTAAGCTAACACATTGATTACAAGCACTTAGCCTGCTAACATAGCTACACAAGTGCTGGCTAACTAGCATGTTAGCATTGCTGCTTTTAATTTCTCAACAGTGTCAAATTCGGTAGTTTTCAGCATTTAAGACATACTAATACCCATCCAGGTTTAACAGGGAGAAAATGAACGGTTAGTTTTGCTGTCAGTTTATTTATTTAATACATGTTATAGATAAGATAGTTTTATTTAGTTATGGAAGTTCAACATCCTTCATCCCATATACGTGTACATCACTACAAACTAGACACACACTGTTCAAAACTTTATTTTAACAACCCGATCATGCCAAATGTGTCCATATAAAATGGTTGTACCTAACTGACTGTACACCATTTAAACTACTTAAGGTTTTAACGGAGTTTAACTGAGATATTTGCAACATTAAGTTTCAAAGAGGGATCTGTGTATTTAAACACACTGTGTCACTGTGAAATTGTCCTTGTGTTTGTCCAGTTTTTGACCCCTTGCCAGACTTCTTTCCCTTGCACATCTTTAACAGCAGCTCTGCTCTCTCCCCAGGTGACAAAAGGTATGTTTGGTGCTAGAAAGAAATTTGTAGAGTTCGTCGAGGTAGTCGATAACGACTTTACTGATGAAAGCATGTACTACAGCCAGCCGTCGATGTTCCCACATCGGTCGGACAAAGATGTGAGTTTTGTCCCCATATCTGCACACTTCTGTCACTTCTTGAGTTAACACCAGAGGAGAAGTTTTCTAGTTATCTCACTCTGTCGTGTCCTCAAATGTTTTTCTGCAGATGCTGTCCTCTCCCTCACCATCGTCGTCAGGTCAGCTGTCGCAGCTTGGTGCAAGTTTGTACGGTCCACAAAGTACGTGATTTCCTCCCCCCATACAGTCACTCACATAGAAGTTTTCTCATATGTAGTGAAAATAAATCTGGCTTTTAAATAGTATGAGCATGAGTGCAGTTTAGCTCAGAAGGTATTTATGGGGAACTCTTGCTAATAAACCCAGCGTTCACATTGCAGAAGAATCTTCTCTGGGTTGCCTGACAGCATTTGTTTTTCTCCTTGGTTTTCTTCCATGTCTTTCTGCAGGTGCACTCGGCTTCTCGGTAAGGGGCATGGGGAACAATACGCCTCAGTTAAACCGAAATCTAACGCAAGGCACGCAGCTACCAAGTCATATCACCCCCACAACAGGGGTCCCCACCATGTCCCTCCATACCCCTTCATCACCAAGCAGGTGTGTATGAAGGTGTTCACTTGTTTGTGAGTTTGCAGACTCAGTATTGACACACACTTGTCTGGTTTATAACCGTAAATAATACCTGGAAATAGAAATGACAGTTGACATGAGCAAAATGTTGAAATCCACTAAATTCTGTTTTATTAGGGGGACATTGCCGATGAACACGAGGAACATGCTGAACCACTCTCAGGTCGGTCAAGGCATTGGGATGAGCGGCAGGACCAATAGTATGGGCAGCTCGGGGCTGGGCAGCCCCAACCGCAGCTCGCCCAGTATCATCTGTATGCCCAAACAGCAGCCAGCACGCCAGCCCTTCACCATAAACAGGTAGACGGATCCTTTATAACTCACACCTGTTCACTTGTGTGATACATCCTTGTAGAGATCTGTTGTCCTTTTTGTCCTCTACCGTTCTCAATATAGAAGCCTTTCGTTTTAAGGAAAGTTAATGTCTGGAAGCTGGCCTGATCTTTTGTTTTTTTTGTTATTTTATCTCCACAGCATGTCAGGATTTGGTATGAACCGCAATCAAGCTTTTGGGATGAACAACTCATTAGCAAGCAACATCTTCAATGGCACAGGTTAGTGTGTTTAACAATGGTGGGTATACCAAGGGATCATTAGTTTGGGGTTTTATTTAAACAAACACTCCTGGTGGAATTTATCTGAGTTGGTATAGAATATTAAAAAATGTGCGGTAATCTGATTTAAAAAAAAAAAAAAAAAAAATCACTTACACAAAAACCACAGTGAAAATTACATTTAATAAATACAATTTGCTGCAAAATACTAAAGACATTCATAATATTTTAGTTATTTTTTTAAAACTTAATTTTTAGTTCTCTCATTATTCTTCTCCTAACGTTCTATTACCGAAAGCATATTCTGAGCTGTCGTCAGGACAACATGACCCTGTAGAATGCAGTGATCAGTTCTTAAAGCAGGAAGCACGGCTACTGTTCGAATGAGTTGTTGTGTTTGGTCAACAGTTATTACTTAGGGGAGGGCTATTTTGTCATTCATTTAAAGTTTAATAAAATTACATTATCAGGTTAATAATTTCACATTATCATACAGATAAATTGCATTGAAGGTGACTTAATACATTAAAAGTTCCTAACCTTCCTAATGCTGCAGATGGGAGTGAAAATATAACGGGACTGGATCTGTCAGACTTCCCTGCGTTAGCAGACAGGAGTCGGAGAGAAGGGACAGGAAACCCAACACCGGTGCTCAACCCATTGACTGGACGGGCTCCTTATGGTAGGCCATTAGGCCAGAAAATTTAGCAAGTGTTTTATTTTTACACTCATTACGCTATAGGCACTAGGTTCCCCTAGGAGAGGAAATGCATATCAGCTTCTTGGTTGGGTTCATAATACTAGCCAGGGCTTTGTTTTGATGCACGTCTAAGTATGATGCTCTTTTGTTGCCATTTATTGCTTATTACACTTTCGGAAGTTATAATCTCTACTTCACTGTGTTCATCATCATCATCATCATCATCTTCAAGTTGGCATGGTGACGAAGCCATCAACTGAACAGACACAGGATTTCTCCATCCATAACGAGGACTTCCCTGCACTGCCTGGCCCAAACTATAAGGACCCCACGTTGAACAACGATGACAGCAAAACTGTAAGTGTGAGCCACTGCTAGCTCTACAGCACAATCTGCCAGGATTTCTCATTTTTTTTGTGTGTCAAGGTTACACATCAAAAAGAATTATTTATGATGAATTTACATGTTAAATGTTTCTGTGTTTAAAACAGTTTTTCTTTGTTTTTAGAACTTGAACTCCACAAGCAAGAGCACATCCAATGCAGATGGTCCCAAGTTCCCTGGAGACAAGACGGCCTCAGCACAGAACAACAACCAGAAGAAAGGGATCCAGGTGTTGCCCGATGGTGAGACCTCTCAGCCAATCGTATCGCTCCAATTCCACTGAGACATCCCTTCTTAATCGCACAACTTGGGTGAGGCAGTTGGGCTCTCTACCCTGCATTTGGGGTTAGATAATTATTGGATAGGCTACAGTGAGGAAACCAAAAGAATATGTTCAGTATGATACAGATCATCATCATCTTTCCATTAGTCTGTCTGTGACCATCACTTGTTAAAAAATAATTGGCTTGGTTTCCTCTCCAATGCGTGCACAAAGTGTGGTTTAGAAATATGGAGGTAATGTATTGAAAGTAAGTACTAACTGTAGATCACAGCCCAGTTTCAGCGGTTTGTTGAACTCTGAATTATCCTGCTGCTGCAGGTCGGGTGACGAACATTCCCTCAGGGATGGTGACAGACCAATTCGGCATGATTGGCCTGCTGACGTTTATCCGGGCAGCAGAGACTGATCCTGGGATGGTCCATCTGGCGCTAGGAAGTGACCTCACGACACTGGGACTCAACTTAAACTCACCAGAGTAAGACAGCCGTTATACCCTAAATACAGTTACTTTTAGGGTTTCATTAGCCAATAGGTATATGCCGACTTTTGGCTGGTTAAACATGCAGTTAATCAAATGAAAATATGGATTGATGAATGAATCCGTCCAGTAATGAAAATCAGTTGCCCATTTAAATGTTATATGACCTATAATACATGTTGCAGGCACAGTTACCATGGCTACAATGGCATTTGTCCAACTTTTCTTTTCACTGAATAAATCTTAGTTAAACTCTGCATTTGGTCTGTACCAGGACCGCTTAACCCTCCTTTTTATTGCTCTGAATTTTTAGCTGGGGCACATTTGGCTCTTGGCTGCTGGTATAAATTCTCTGTGTAAGACTAATTGTAAATGTTTTGCCTCCAGAAGGGTAAATAACATATCATATATGACATATTACCTTGAGACATCTTTAGCAGTATAATCCAAGTATTTTGAAGCCAAACAATTGTACTATGGGTGCAAATATCCAATTTAAACTTAATGTATTTGTTAGATTTTTTTTTTTTTTTTTTTACACCACAAACAAAAAAAGGTTACTGTCCTCAATATTGTAATTACCAGGACCACACATAAAAGACAATAAAAAGACTAGTAGGCAATTATGTTTCACACAGTAATGCGCAACAACTTTTAGCCAAAAAACTAAAATTTTGGTTGCAGACTTAATGAAAAATATCTTCACTTCATGCTGCCGTAGCACTACTTCTGTACCAATTGGTTTTCTGAGAGGCTGCTTAGGTTTCAGGCTCTGTGATTTTAAAAGTGCGCAAATATACAGCAAGTTTAATTGTCTTACTCCGAAGTACCAGCTTACAAGGAAAAGACTCCACTAGTGCATTTTCCTTCCTGTTCATTGTGTTTTCGATATCATTGTATTGGTTTAAATTGTTACTTTTATCTAAAATGTGTCAAGCAAATGTTCTGTTCTGATGTTCATAGTGACAAGAACTGACTGCAACTCTCTTTCCTGACAGAAACTTGTACCCCAAGTTTGCCTCTCCTTGGGCGTCATCACCTTGTCGACCTCAAGACATTGGTAAGACATTAACGTGAAGTATGTGGGGGAGGAAGACTTTTTAATCTTTTTTAATTACCTTGTTTTGACGATTGTTTGATTAGTTTTTAATATTTGGCAGAGTCTGAAGACATTTTTATGATGATAAAAAACCGTAATTTCACATATTGTTTTTATAATTGGCTTTATGATCTGCTGAAATCTAGTTTTAAGGCATGAGCCACTCTGCTGCTTTGAGTGTAGCTATAAAGCAAAGGAGAGGTGAGGCGGAAGCTTGTGATTGGATGATGACTGAATGTTGACAGGTTTAAAAAAAAATTTTTTTAAAGGAAAGCTGTAAAATTAGGTTTATCTTTTACTCCTAGTAATGGTATCGTGTGTTGCAGTCACTCTGTTGAGAGCTGCTAACTTGCTTGTGCTTGCCTTTTCAGACTTCCATGTTCCCTCTGAATACTTAACCAATATCCACATAAGGGACAAGGTAATTATGAGCTTCAGAACAGTGCCACAATAAGTTCTTGCAGTCTTCAGGTAGCACATATTGGTTCCAAACTAATTGTCCTTATTCTTTGCTCCCCTGCCTCTAGTTGGCTGCAATTAAACTGGCTCGATATGGTGAAGACCTGTTGTTCTACCTGTACTACATGAACGGTGGAGACTTGCTACAGCTTCTGGCAGCAGTAGAGCTGTGAGTACTTGCGTTCACACTGTAAATTGTTTCATTTCAGTTTGCTAATGTTTCATCTTTATCTGGACATTGTTGAAGGACCGTTACAAATAGCCATTGAAGTGTCAGTAGCTCTTCCCTCTTTAGAGTGAAACTGTCTTCATGGGGCTTCTGAGGTTCTTGGGGTTAAAATTTCATGAGAGTCACAGGTCAATTTCTTTCATAACTCTACTCTGCAGCTTTAACCGGGACTGGAGGTACCACAAAGAGGAGCGGGTTTGGATAACAAGGGCGCCTGGCATGGAGCCTACACTGAAGACCAACGCATACGAGAGGGGAACCTACTACTTTTTTGATTGTCTTAACTGGAGGAAAGTAGCCAAGGTAATTTGTCTTGCTGCTGCCTCTTTGCACTTTCATTGGCATCTGTGATGAGTTTCACTGACTTTTTTTGTGGATTAGAGCTTTTCCTATCATGGTGAAATTCTGTTTGCATCTCTAAGGAATTTCATCTGGAGTATGACAAGCTGGAAGAGAGGCCTCACGTGCCAACAACATTCAACTACAACCCAGCCCAGCAGGCCTTCTAAGGCCGACCAGTCCAAAGGCCGCAGCTGTTCCTACACACAACAGTGTTGTCCAGGAAGGGCGCTGCTTGGTTTTTATTCCTCGAGGATTTGGCTTTTTGACTGCGGGGGTCGTCGCCACCATCAAAACTGCCCTGCCTTTCCAAAATGACATGCTGCCCAAAACACCAACACTTGTTCTGTTTTTATTCTTTATGTTCCTCCTGTTTTTTTTTGTTTTTTTTTGTCTTGTTTTGAGCAGGTTCTGTGTTATGTTTACGTCTCTGAATCTGAAGTCTGTTTTCTTGCAGAAAGGAGGACTGACCTTGTGGCACAGGACAGTAACAGAACAAGGGTTATGCCTCGTATTCACAAGTGTTAAGAACAGAAAAAAGTCGGGGAAAGCAAAGTTAATATCCTCTGACGCAAGTGAAAGGGTGAAAGAAATGCAATGTTTATTGTTGCACTATATTTAGTAATAAAAGAACACAAAATTTGTTTGTGCTTTTTTATGTGAACGCTCCCTGATCATTTTTTTTCCTTTTCCATTTTTTGGTTATGGGGGGGGGTTCATCTCACCCTTTTATTTCTTCCTTCCACCTACATTGATTCCAACCTCTATTTGCACCATCAAACTGTTTTCTGTCTCATACTCTGTTTCTCCCTCTGTCTGTCTCTCTGAGTACTGTGCCAGTTGAACATGGACACAAATCTGGGAGACTACTTTGGTTTCCACAAATATGGACAAATCCTTGCTGAGGCTAGACAGCTACAAGACGTTGCTCCAGAGCAAACAAAACACTTTCCAATCTTTGTTACAATTTTGTAAGAAATGTGTACATTTTTTGTTTCTTTGCATCACATAAATTAGTATATGTATGTACGAATGTGTGTATATATGATTGCTATATATATATATATGTGTGTATATATATATATATGACATCTATTTTGGAAGAAATTTTGCCCTGCTTTGTACCTCGTTTTTATGAGGTGAGCATGGATGCAATATGTGGACGTAACAGGACATTTCTGGATCTGCTGGACAGGGTGTCACGTGGCACTGCGGGCACTTACATCAAAATAATACAAAATTAAAATGTTGTGTAAGGAAAGGCCTGATTCTCAGCCAAAAACAAAAAAAAATCAACATGGAGATCATCCCACAAGTTTCGAGTCAAAGCAAAAGAAGGGATGCATTTCAGTTGAAGCTGCGTGAACAGCATTTCATAGGAAACGGAAAACAATTGAGAGAAAAAAAAATCCAGACCAATCTTGTATTTTCTGAAGTGAAAAGCTTCTTTTCTTTGTATTAAAGCAGAAAAGGCTTTCCTGAACCACTGTGTGTGTCTATTGCTTTTTAAAGTGAAGGAACAAGTTCAACTCCTTTCCTGGAGTCAGATATATTTTTGATGTACAAACTTGAAGGCAAAATCTGTGCATCATTGCCAAGGAAGACAATCTCGTGTATGATTGGGAGAAATTAAATTCTGTTGAAAGTGCAAGGTTTTATTAGTCTTCAAAGACTTTACAGAACTTTCTCTTTAAGCTAGTTAATTCATGGAATGTAGTTTTGACCAAATTATGGCCTCATTTGTACCACATGTTGATAGATACAAAATTGGGAAATAAAAATGTAATGGTACAATGAAACTGTTGTACTACGCAACACTCACAGATCAAGAATCCTGTGTGTTTAGATGTATCATTTCTCAGTTATCCACAGTTTAAAAAGGGCACATTCACCCCTTCATTCATACAATGTATAAAATGGACAAAACAAAAATTAGCAGTAGAAAAATATGGCACACAAACATAAGATTATACACTGAAAACATTCCTCATAACTGCTATGATCTGCAGAGGCATTAAGAACAGCGTTGCCATTAAAGGCCATGAACAATCGATCACAATTAGTACATTGGACACTAACAAAGATGCAAATTAGTCACTGATTGAAATATCTGATCAGCACACTCATATCTGAGGACACAGCTGAGGCCTCTACTGTAGAAAAATAGTCCAGTCCATCCAGACTGAATGTAAAAGTATCAAAAGGCAGTGTGGCAAAGGAACTTGTTACACCACCTGACCTTTTCGAATTGCTGTCGCTTGCGTCAATGCTAGAAATTCAAACTGAATTTATTAGATGCTGCAAACACTTCAAAGCTGTGCGATGTCGCACTGATGTTTCTGGAGAATGGAAACAAAAAAAGACACTTTATGCAGTAGCACTTTAAATACACATTCTTTCTCTAATGAAGACGATCACTTTGTCATGGGACATAGAGTCTTAAAAACTGTCGTTTTATCCAGTTTCCAGTCGTTTCTCCGTGAAAACACACACACACACACTCTTCTCTTCACACTTCTTCTGACCAGGCAAATACTCCTCCTCATTTTACAGAACTCTTCAAGTTATGAACACCGATCCGCTGGTCTCACAGTGACGGTCACTTTGAGGCAGGTTCAGTGGGGGTTGAGCCATCTGAAGTACCTCCTGCTTTGGCAGCTTCTTCTGGTGCAGAAAATGGCAGTTAAGTTATTTGTGAGATCTAAAGGAGGATGAAGACACACAGACTGTCCTCATCCTTCATTAATCAGAATGCTATCAGTCTATCTTATCTATGAAAAAATCATCTAGAAAAAGTCTGTATAACAGGGTGGTTTTGCATAATTAAAAAGGCTTCATTAATCATCACAGCACCAGCTAACACCTAACCTTTCTTTTCCTGAGTCTCCTCGGCTGCAGTCTTGTCCGCTCTGAAGAAGATCCGGGCGCTGCTTAACGAGAAGTGGAGCAGCTCAAACTCCTGAAGCAAAAGAAAGACAAAGGGGTCAGAGGTTTTCCGGCACAGAGGGACAGCCATGTGGCAAAGATACTGCATGAGGTGAAAGGGACAGGTACATACTGGTGTTTCAAAAACATCGGGAAGTTAGTTATTGTAGTGTAGTAGTAGTGCTGTGCTACTGCATGTTCCCTTTCCTTATGCTCTCCCCCTCCCTTCTCTCTCAACCCAACTGGTCGAGGCAGATGACCGCCCACCCAGAGCCTGGTTCTGCTCGAGGTTTCTTTAAAACCCTTAGCGCCCGACTGCCGCAATTTGCTTCAAAGTTCGTACTCCTTCTCGGAGTCAAAACTCAGTCAAATCTAAACACACACACACACACACACAATACACTTTTTTTTTTTTCAGATTCGGGTCACCTCACACGTCCCGAGGATATCATTATCTCTCATGTCCATCGTGAACAAAAATTCATAAATCTGCTTAGAAATCATAGAAAAAAGACGCTCCTTATAACTCCGGAACCTGCCTGAGAATCATCACGTTTTTCAGTTTTGCTCAGTATCAAAGTAATCTAGTGATAGTTGTCTGTACATGCATAGATACATTGCAAACAGGAACTGCTAATAGTTCATTCGGCATGCGTTTAATGCTGCCAATTCATCAAAGTTGTAGCCCACAGCATAACTCACTGACTCCATGGCAACATTATATTTCCTGTTAACGTCCTCCAGTTTAGGGGGGTGAGGGGGTTGTTGTGTGTGTGTGTGTACCTGAAGGTAGACATCCAGCCTCTTCTGAGTGAGGTTCATGGTTTGTAACAACTTTTCATCCTGGCTGGCAGACTGGACGTTCTGCTCCTTCACCACAGCATTCATCTCTTTCTTGTACTTGTCTCTGACAGCCTGGAACCAGTGCAGCGAGTCAAACTCCAGATACTGGTCCAGCAGCTTCAGAATGTAAGCCACTCCTGAGAGAGCGAGAGATACAGCGGTAATAGAGAGGACGAAGAGAGTAAGTCAACAGCCAAAAAGCAGTAGTTTAGCTGATGTTGCATAGTACATACTGCATTCAATTATATGTAATTTATCACTTAAGCCCACTTACCCATAGCAAAGCCATCGTCTGTGAAAGCAGCTCCAGTTTTGTTCTTCTTGTTGAGTTTCTCTTTGCAGCTGATGGAGTGCTCCACGAAATTCACCGTCTGTGGGAGAGATTAGTTGTGTGTCCATTACTGAGAGTGCTGCACAGACTGACGATGAAGAACAGCCGAGAAAAGTGAAAACACTGCAGAGAGAGTAGGTAAACACAAACAAATAGAAAGAGAAAAAGAGCATGATAGGTGGTAGCAGAGAAACAAATGATCAAAAAGGTCACTGACCAGTGGGGGAACAATCATGTAGAAGTTCCTCAGGTGCATATTCTTGGCACTGCGAAACTCAGGTGCAAACACCGCCACCAGCATCTTGAAGTACTCTGTCCCCTCGGCAGAGTTGCTGGTCAGATCTCCCAACACTGAATCTAGGACACTGGAAATGACACATAGTGTTGAAGAAGAACTGTGCAAACAAGAAGTGATGTTTTCTTTAAATTCTTCTAGCTGTGGTGCCCTCTACAGGTGGAAAAATTTAATTTATTTAACACTTAAATATATAAAATATTTTGACATTATTTGACCGTAGACACAACTGAAGCACAGTTGTTTGTGAGTATAATAAAAATATTAAACCAAAACTGAATTCTATGCTTTAACATCTACTGGAGCCGACAATGGATTTATAAAAATCCCACATCCATCCAAAAAAAAAAAAAGATTATAATAATCTACAGAAAACACAGAAATAAAGGCATGCTAGACAAAGACAGACATGTAAGTTATAATTGTGCAGGGTTTTCACATGCCCTACCTAGCAGCTTTCTGAGTCTCCTCTGAGAGTCCCTCCTCCTTCACCAGCTCCTCAAAGTTGACTATATCCTCCAGGTCGGGGACAAACCTGACACAGACACAAAAACATACCGGTCAGATATAACAGAAAATACTTCAGTGAGTTTTAATCAGAATTAACCACATATTTACATCAAACAACATGAATGCATCCAGTTAATTCAGAGACTTTCTCAGACTGATTCAGCCCAAGACCTTCAGATTATTCTTGCAAGGGAGCACAAATATACACAACCAACACTCCAGCAACTCTCTTTTACCTGATAGCACTGCTGCAACAGTGGAGGCCTCCAGAACGGATCATACGCACATAGCCCATGGCGTTACCTGAAAGAAAACAGGGTAAAGTTAGTGTTTTTGCCTGCACCTGCAGCTAAATTACTGAGATTATATGCCAAGAACAGATCAATAACATTCATGTGTCTTTCTCACCGATCTGGCTGATGAGCTGTCTGAACTGGTCCAGGTAGCTCTGTCCATCAGGAGTGATGCCCAGCTTCCTGATGCCACGGTTGAACTTCTCAGCTCGCTCAAATGGATACTACGACAAAAACATGGACAACTACAGCTGAACAACAGCTGGAAGGGAGCTAAGTTATTGTGCATGGTGATATTTTTAAAACAGAAACTTCAGAGGGTTATTACAGGAGGATTTGACAGCTAACTGGTTCCAAGAACAGAAAATCTAGAAAAGCCACCGTTCCCGAGGCTGGATTTACTAAAAGTCTGTCTGTTAAGAAATGGAAACTTAACATGCTCATTGGCAGGTTCATTTCATCTTACACACTGGTCTCAGGATAGTTTTCGGTTTCAATTTTGCTTTGTTTGTGTATGTGGTGTGGTAAAATGAATGAATTTGTACAGGAACTAAGCCTTTTCTTACCTTCTGATCAGACTGGTCCTTTGTTTCTCTGAAGAAGCGGATGTCCTTGATGAGTCTGGACTTGATGTGTTCGTCATACATGAACTGACTGAAGATGTAAAACTTCTTCCGCAGGAACTGGTAGGTGAAATTCACCTGATGAAAGAAAGAGAGCAGATGGGCAACAGGTGAGACAGACTTCTGGGACATCTGAGGGAGACCCAATGAAACACACTGCCATTCCCATCAACTCACCGTGGTGTTCATAATGCCTGTGCCATGGGTCCGGATGGAGTTGGCGATGTGACGAATGTTGATGGTGTTCAAATGCTTGTTGTTACTTGCCTTCTCTATGAAGATCTGTTGGAGAGCAGAAACTGTATAGAATGCACAGACAACTGCTTGGTTCAAGACAGAGAAGGTGAACATAGAGTCTTACCTGGTTGTTGAGGTTATAAAGGTAGCGCGAGACAAAAACGTGAATGTTCCTCATGATCTCCAGAACATCCAAACCCTGACGAGAACACACAGGGGATCCAGTCATCAATTGTATCACCTACACTTCTTTAATTAAAAACTCCACACAGTAACCACACAGACCTGCTCCAGGGTCTGGCTGGGCAGGTGTGCCTCCGTCATCGTAAGTCCGTAGCGCTGCGTGGCAAGGTTTCTCATCTCACTGTAGGTGGCCCAGTCATGCAGAGCGACGGTGGTTAGGTTGTAGAAAGTTTTATCCAGGTAATGGGTCACATAGGCTGCAAGGACATGAAATATAACACCCTTAACGCCATCTTACGGTCTTCCAGCACATGTCAGCGTTACACAGTAAGCTTTTTTATATGACCGGGTTTCACTTAGTTCTACCATCCAGTTTACTGGTGACATACCACACAGGTTAGCACAGATTCAGCCGTATTTGTGCTGAATGAAATATTGACATAAACGCAGTTACAACTGAAACAGTAACAGCACTCAGAGGGCGCAAACCTCAGCCAAAGTTGTATAATCCTATTAATTTGCTATTTTAATACAACATTTTAGTCTGCATCTGAATTTACATCAACACAAATATTGTGGGACACATGCTTTTTCATTCAAATAAAGCAAAACAGGACTGAATATAATCTGTGTGCACATGTATGAACAGTTCTTCAGCACCTTTGATATGAATGAAGCGGTTGAAGAATCGGATGGGTTTGAGGGAGAAGAAGTGGGCCAGGTCCTTCATGCCAACTTTGAAAGGGTTCCTGTCGTCCAGCTTCAGGTGGGTGTGAACAGAGAGACGCAGGTCCTTCTCAATCTCCTTACACAGCTTGTCCAGCAGGTGCTACAGGAGTTAGATGCCAGAAAGAATGAGAACAAGGTTCACAAACGTACATCAGAAACATGCAGGTTAAGGACACTTGTACACACACTGTTCTCACCTCGTTGAACACGTCCATGATCTCCTTGTCGTAGCTCTCCAGTAGCTGGTCACATGATTCCATGTGTTTGGCGTGCAACATGGAGGGAACGCTGTCCCTCAGCGCACTGAACATGTACTGCTCCGGCCAATCACAGACATCATCCAGGAAGGCAGAACACCGGAACGGCCAATCAACACAAGCACAAGAAAAAGAGGTAACAATTAAAAACCAAAACAGTTTATATAAATTAGAAGATCTTCAGTCTTCCATGTGTCTGGTAAAGCAGTAAATCCCAACTTCCAAAATTCCTTCAGCAATGTAGGTTCCCCTTATAATAGCCCCTCATTTCTTCAATAGAAGCATGTAACATGTTTTGAAATGTTATCTAAGTCTAAGAACATAAAAGGAGTGCTTTGTGACCCTGGTGGACAGGGTTACAAGTCTTGCCCATGTAACATCTGCTTACGTGTATTCGTGCTGCATCCACAGCGTTGTCATATACATCATCCAGGTAGATGGGAAACACAGCTCGGTGCCAGTAAAGGAAACTACAGTCACACTGCAGCTTGACCCTGAAGAATAAAGGAAAACAGTCTCTAAGTATGCCTTAAGTAGGCCAAAGAAAACATCAAATTGTTTACATGAATGCAAGGCCAAGAATTTATACACAATTCTGACAAGGTCAAACATTAGTATCCACCAAGTGCCAGATGCCAGTAAAAATATTTGTTTCAACAGATAATCGATGAGACTCACCTACCAAAGTGATGAATGGGTATTTAAGATGTCAGCATTTTAATGATTTGTGTTTTGTTTTGGCCTGTTCTTAAAACTTCTGTGCAAGCTCTTTGACTATGAGCCAATGACAGCACAGCACAATACCGGCTTTCTATTACACAAGATGTTGAAAGCTGTCTGTCACACTGGCTCCATGCCAAGCAGTAGCACCTAAACTTCTGGAAGTTTTCTTCACTGCCTGGAGGGTTAATCACTTTGCCAGCTCTCAGCAGATGGACCAAAAAAACGTATCGTGTCATGCGCCGACTACAAATGTTTGCACTTGAAATTTTGTTCAAGGTGATCAAAAGAAAAGAAAATCCCACCTCTCGCTCAGCTCACTGATCAGATCCAGCTTCTTCAGCACAAGCTGCAGTGGAAGCAGCTCCTCATCTTTGAATGTTTTCTACAAGACAGCAAGAGATTTCAATGTCAAGCTAAGAATCAAATGAAATAAAAAAGGAAACACACAACAAGTGTCTGCATCCCATCAACCACCGACTTCTCCCAACATACCAGCTGAGTGCCGACGCACAGCGCCAGAGACACCACTAGGCGTCGCTCCTTTGTGCTGGGTCCACTCAGAGCATTTTCTGCCAGCACCAAAGATGACAGAACATCCAACCGCTGCTCGCTGTACTTCTTGTCAGAGATCACCCTTTTCTTCAGGGAATAAAAACACATAGCATTGTGTAAAATCAAGTTAGTTAATAAAAAAATATAAACATGTCACAACTCCTCCTGTAAATACCAATCATGTGATTTAGTTACCTTGGCGATGCCGATGGCGTTGAGGGCTTGTGACTGCAGCTGCTGAGTGATGTGAGAAACAGAGTCCGCTACAACCATGGACCGCCTGTGAAATGTGTGC
This sequence comes from Maccullochella peelii, assembly GCA_002120245.1. Classification (NCBI taxonomy): domain Eukaryota; kingdom Metazoa; phylum Chordata; class Actinopteri; order Centrarchiformes; family Percichthyidae; genus Maccullochella; species Maccullochella peelii. The sequence goes on along the minus strand of LKNJ01002372.1, from coordinate 16,465 downwards.
TCCACAGCCTGAGGAGAGAGACACATTGCGTGACTTGACCTTATTAGTTTTACTCAAACAGACAGTGCACTGGTGAAAAGCATGGACACACTCCAAAAAAATAAATAAAACCACACACACACACCTTGAGCAATTCAACCAGTCGGCACAGAGATTTGACGGAGGTCTTGGTCATGGGCCGCTGCATCGACATGTACATGTTCATGGTGGTTTTGATAATGGTGCTGATGCTGTATGCATACAGGATGCCCTGTGAGGAACAGAAAACACAGATGGAGAAGTTATAGTACCAATCTTAAACAAACTTGTATGTAAAAGCTCACACTACTTTTTACATAATTTTATGTGGTCAGTTTACTCTGATATTTGTCCGTTTTTGAGGATAATCAAGGTGCATTTAGACCTGGGTTTAAAGACGTATTGGAAAAATGTGAATGCCATGTGATGAGCTCGTCTGTGTAGTCTCATGTTCTGCTCTGTAGTCCTGCTGAGCCTTGCTAGGGGATAACACTATCAGTCCTTACCTGTACAAACACATTACACCTGCTGTTAAGGTCTTCTGCCAGCTTGTCACTTTTATGCTCCTTGGACAAGATGGACTCCATCTTCATCATCCAGGAAGTTACAAACACATAGTAGGACTGAACATCCCTGAAGAGAAGGGACACCAGAAACAATCAGATTCTCAAATGTAAAGATCTGGTTTAAACAAAATAAACGTGACTGATTTTTGGGCTCCACTGACTTTGTTAGTGTCTGAGCTCTTTGCTGCAAGTAGATGTCCCTCTGCGCTCTGATGGCCTGTAGACTCTTCTTATCCATCAGCTTAGCTGCAGCTGGAACCTTAGCCATGAGGAAAGTGTCGGGAAACCAGATGATGTTTGCAGTCAGAGTGACAGCTGGAACCTAGAGGAAGGGGCAGACACAAACACAGATGAGCAAGATGCTCCGACTGTCGCGAGATTAAGAAAAAAACTAAGACGAGGGAGGGCTGTCACGGATAGAGAAAAGAGACAGGCCAAGAACACTGAACTACCTTTTTGCAGATATCGAGCAGTGCTTTGTAGAACTTTTTGTCGACACTCCTGAAGATGTGAAAGTGAAGCACAAAGAGACCACAGACGCCAGCGTATTTATCTCTCTGGTCAATCTCCGAAGGTTCACCTGAAAACAATACAGGCACACAGACATAAATCACTCTGAAGTTGCAGGGACGAGTAGTCACAAGTGAAACCAGTCTATCCTGAGAGGTGAAACTGACCAATTTTGGACTCAACATTGGTGAATATGGTGCGAATGTTGAAGGCAAACTCCTCGGCAAAGGCACTGTTTTTGGCAACAGCTACTCCTTCCCCAGGATCATCGAATCTCTGCTCCACACAGGCCTGTCACACATCATGAGGTTAATGGTGCTCAGAGGACATGAACAGAATATATTCAATATTCAGTCTACAACATAAAGGCCTGAAGGAAATGAAGTCACCTGCAGTATCATGCCATCCAGCAGCTGTCCCTCAAGCTTGAGCAGGAGCTTCTCGAATGGTTTCAGCTTCTCTTCAGGAATGGAAAATTTCCCAGGGTTATGGTGCACTGATTTCAACAACCTACAACAGGAAGATGCAATTACAGAAGACTATAGCCTATATAGCTTTCCTATTAAAGCAAATGTGTTGAAATAAATCATAAACTACTAAATGGTTTAAAGAGTTTAATCTTAAAATATAGAGAATAATACAAAACACTATATTTTAAGTTGAAAACTAAAAAAACTAAACCAGTAACACTTGATGCATATTATTAACATCTTGCCTTGTTTGCTATTCCAAGAATATTTCTTTTAGTAATTGGTCATATTTTGACAGTTTTTCTTGGCTGTATGACTGGTTTCAAATCACTTTCATAAACCATTGAGAGCTGTTCTTCATGGTCATCCAGATAGTTTGAAAGTTTCTGGAATTCAGCTTTTTCTTTATCTCACTGGTTGCAATAGTCGTGTGTGAGTGTCTGTGTTTTAACCTTTTATACATCTTCCAGTGATCTTTTAGGGTGCCATGATTTTCCATGATCTCATCGAGTGTGAGCAGCACCACTAACAACTCCCCGAGGTGTTCGTACACTATCTGCACAGGAAACACAAAACAGAAATGGTAAAAAAAAATACATTTGAGATGGAGAATACACATTGAAGGCATAAATAAAACTAACGAAATCTTAAAACCCACCTGGAAATGGACACCGGATGACTCAATGATTTTTGTTGCACCCCTAAGACATGAGAGGAGAAATGCTTTGGCACATTTTGTTTTGCATTGTAACAGAGCAAAACATGCAGTAAGTACTTAAACCAGAAATGCAGTCTGTAAGTTGTTGTTTTGTCTGCATGTGAAGTGCATAAAGGCTCTTTTGACAACGCGGGTATTTAAGCCAATCCAACAAGAACAGTGTATTCACTGTGTAACATTACTTGCTTCAGTTGATGGATCTTACTTGTTGCTGTTGTAGAGGGCAGCCAGCTGATGAACAACGTTGACCACCACTTCATAACATCTTGACACAAAACAGGACAGTTCCTATCAGAGGACAAAGAGGGAAACTATCAGTGTTTTCTGGATTTCAGTGACCACGTTATGACAGAAATTTCATTTCATTGCCTACCTGAAGGAATGAGATGAATCTACCCATCTGAATCTGGGACTCTCCTTCAACAACACTGGTGTCCGACACTGTAACACAAATGAACATGTATCTCTTATTTCTACCAAATGAATCAATAAGCGCTGTGTAACACTGAAGGCAAACCTAAAATAAAAGTAAATAGTAATAGCTGACAGGTTACCTCCCTCTCCATAGTACAATAAGCCATTGTAGAACTTGGTTTCTGCCTGCAAGGGAACATAAATTCAGGACACAGAATCAGAATTTGTATCTCACAGCAAAACACAAACAAGGGGTATCAACGTCTGTTTGGAGAGATGTTGCTTAATTGTCCGTCTGGAGTTTTAGCCCTCTAGTGGCGCTTTGGAGCTGTTTTTCTATGAGTGGGTGCCTGTTTTGTTTATCTCGTGCACATGGGAGACACAACACACAGGGTGGGAGACCAATGGCGTCACACTATTCCACTGGTCAACAGATGGCCCGGTGGTGGAAACATACCAAGATATATAGCAATGCACCAGTAAGGGCAGGGAAGAAGAAGACTGCAAGCATTAATGTAAACAATGCTGATTTGAAATACTTCTTAAATACTACTTAAAAATCAGCTATGCAAATCTTTTATAAGGAAGGAAATGCATTGGTCACATTTGTTAGACCTCAAGGATACACACAATGTAAACAACTTTTGTCTGTTTAAAAAAAAAAAAAAAAACTCCACAGGGCCCCTTTAAGCAAGAGTAGGCAGATATGATGAAAAGACAAAGCAAACTAGCCTCACAGAGTGCACTGTTTTGACCAGGCTTACCTCATACTTGAGCTTCTTCACTTCACTACAGAGAGCAGCATAAACTGTGATGACTTTGTTTAAAACCTGCACACAACACAAAATAATGGTCATTATTAAAAAAGGAAAAACTCTGAGGATGTGAAAATGACAGCCTCTCTTTGTCTTTATCTACCTTGTTGTCTGTTTTAATTAACTCCAATACAGATGACTGCTCAAATGGGAGAAGCTGAAAGAGAGTGGAACGTGTTAGAAAGGAAATTACATTTAAATTGTGTAAAAACAAAACCAGCCTCTTCAGACTGACGTACAGCCACTAGTTTTTGGTGTTTTACCTTCAAGGCGATGGGGTCCAGAGTGAAGTCCCACACATCTCCGATGGAGTCATCCAGAGCCTCCTCGATACCCCTCAGCTGGGAGGTGTACTCCTCCAGAAACTTGCTGTAGTTCTTCAGTTGAACCTCTGTGTGTATTTCTGGAGGGTGAAAGGTTTGATCAAGGACACTTCAGCTGGGCTGCAGAATACTGATGTAAACATCTATTATGTTATTGCTAGTTAGCAGTTAACACTACCAGACCCATTTCTTTAATTAATTAATTACAATGTATTTCTTCGTATGTCCTACATGTGAATTTTAGGAGCCAGAAATAGACACAAAATAAACCTCCAAGCCCATTTCATTTCTATGGGAAGCACTGAACATTGCCTGCAGCGTACCCGACACACACTAAAATAAAACACAACCATTGACCCTTTTTGTTTGCTTTAATCGAAGGAAGTTGGCGTTACATTACGCTATTTGTGCTGTTTTTACTGTGAACTACTGTCAAAATTACTCAAGTGCCTGTCAAACTGATCAGCTGTGACTGATGGCGGTGATTAACGTTAGCCAACTTGTCGCTGTCCCTTAAATTTACAAATGTACCCTTTACATTACAACTGGACTGGGTACGCTGGACGTTCAATTGAAATTAATATTACGCCAAATAGTTTTATAGGTGTCCATTTTACGAGCTTTTGTTTGCAATGAACAGTAAGAGTGTTTCCGTGTCAGCAAATAGACGGTGCCCAGTGGCAGATCATCTTGCTAGCAGCCGAAACTAGCACTGGAGGCTAGTAGTTAACTTTAGCACGTCGCTATGTTTCACTGTACGTCAGTGCTGGACGCTGGACGCTGTACTTACTTTGGGAACCGTCGTCAAAACGGTCAAACTCCCAGTCAGGTGCGATGGTTTCTACCGCCATACTGCCAGCATAGGTGACCCAAAACACTGCTGTTAGAAAGTGGGGCAACACGGTCCCATGATGGGTCTCATGATTTTGTGAATGGTCGCAAGTGCTCATGGGAAATGGAGTCCAGAACATATATCATTGGTAAAGACTGGATAGCTAAATAGATTTATTGATATATTTATTGTATTATTGTTTGTGTTTTGTTTTGTGGGCTATGTGTTTTTTATGTTTGTAAAAAGGCCCATCTGGGTACAGGTGTTGCAACCAGCATAGGCCTTTAAATTATGTGGTATATGTCAGTGGTCAATGCTGTGTACTTGTCCCCGTGAAGCAACAACAACCATAACCACTAGGCTGTAATACAGTCACAGGCCAGCACTGGACTGCTCTTAACAAAGAACTGTCAAATGTGTGTGTGTGTGTGTGTGTGTGTGTGTGTGTGTTTGTGTGTAGGGGGGTAGGTTAGAGTAATGTCACACTGGAGACTCAGCACGCCATTCAGAGGATGACAGAAACCATGAGGAAGAGTCACGGTTAGCAGTGGAGTGTGAGAATAGATGCCTCTCCTATGATTTCACAATAAGGGTAAGACACTTTTCTACTACTCTACTCCTAACTGTAGACCAAATGTTGCTCAGACTGTATATACATATTGACACATTGACTGTAGCAGTATCTGTGTGAGCAGAGATGCTGGAGAGACGGAGACCTACCAAGTGAAACAAAGCATTGCAAATTAATTTGATATGAGAATTAAAACTTTCTCTCAAGATTCTATTTTGTCCTCAGCCCTTTGATCACAATCTTTGAGATGATTAGACTGTAGAAATCCTTTCATTATACAGTGTTTGTTTGGTGCACCATGCTTTCCTTTGGATACTCTTGTGCATCTGCTGACGAATTAGCTTAGCCTTGAACGATTTAACACATTTTTGGTTTGCAACAGTGGGGTGCTTGTAACTTTTCTGACCATTTTGAGGGTTTGATGATTAGAAGCTGTTTGATTTATCATAGCTATTAATATTTAACCTAATAAAATTATGTATATTTCCATTAAAGTTTCAGTTTCTAAACTGCCAAACCGTAGTTTAATAGTTTTTGTAAACACTAAAGTTACTGTTCTTTCAAGCTTATCAACGGGATAAAGCAGATTATTGTGACTATTTTTGATACATTTTGATACACCGTTGACAAGTATGTTTGTTGGCAGGCCAATTTCTGCAGATTGTGCTAAGTTACACATTTTCCTTGCAATTCTTTGCATACAACTTGATAACCTCAGCTGTTTAGTACCTGGTCATCTCTTAGGAATTCCAAATTAAGTGCATTGTCTCAGCCAGACAAGGCAGCCTCAGTGCTGCTGATGGGAATCAGGCATGAAGTATGATAATGCAGGCAATCTGTGCCATCAGATGACTCTGAAACAGCCTTATTCAACAGCCAAGCGTTCTACATGCCTACACTTGATTTTTCATGGAAATACGTCATATAATATCACAGAACTTGTTTGCGTGATACAAGACTTTATAACTAAATGCTGAGCTTTGACTCTACTTTTACGGTTATTGTTACTACAGTATTGTTATGCTGTTATACATCCACCAGCTATGTGCAGTTGATGCTGTCTTTGCTGTAACAGGAAAACAGGAAACAGCTTCTACATGGGGAGATTTTTGGTTCGGTGGTGGTATACAAGGAGAATTTCTGAATTGTTCTGTTTTAGCAACATATGCTGTTAGTTATAACCAGTCAATTGTGTCTCACTCTCAACCTCGGGAATGCTCTTCAAAGCAAATCCTTCTTTTGATGTTGCTCATTTTCTTTTTTGGCCAACTGTTTATGTTGCCACTGATTTTCAGGAGCTGGAGCAGCAGGAATAATATCCTGCCAAATCCCAACTTTCCACCATGGTTGTTCCAGAGTCACAAGATGAGCAACTGCCCCCAAGTGGCTCTGTGAGCAGAGGCACCAGCCAACAGTACAGATCCATCCCGTCCTTATCACATCACTCTGGAAGTCCACAACATTTTAGCTCTAATGGGAATATTTCACCAGTCAACACCAATCTCCATTATGAGCCACAGGAGTATACTGAGACAGACTTTCTGCTCCCAAATAAACTGTACAGTACGTCAAGGGTCAGTAGGTCCACGAGAGCAAAGGATGCAGATGGCTCTGGTGCACCTGCTGAGACAGTCTGCTCCATGGTGCTTCAGATCCTGGTGCCATTTCTGCTGGCCGGGCTGGGGACAGTCTCTGCTGGGATGCTGCTTGAAGTGGTTCAGGTGAGGAAACAAAGGAAAGCCGAAGAGGACAAAGCAGTGGTTTAGAGTTTAGATGATCTCCTATGTGAGGTCGTCAATTCTTATCTTTCCAAATGTCTGGAAGTTAAATCAAGGAGATCATGAATAGATAACATTCCCATTTTCCTGACATTTTGTTGGTGCAGGATGGGGCTCTGCTGTAGTGAGATCAGTCAGGGGAGAAACATGGAAACTATGAAATAAACAAAAACTCATTTGAATTTCACAGTTGGTGTGTTTATTTTAATCACCTTGACTGAAAATAAAGATGATTCATTGTGTGTTTTTGGTGTTGATGCTGACTGTGGTTACGACTGTATTTTGCACTGTGTGTTTTCATGGCAGAACTGGGACGTGTTCCAGGAAATCACAGAGCTCTTCATCCTGGTCCCTGCAGTATTAGGTATGAAGGGGAACCTGGAAATGACTCTGGCCTCTAGACTCTCGACTGCTGTGAGTGTGTGCATATTAATACACACACGCACACACACACACAGACACACACAGACACATGCGCACAATATTCAATCCAGTCACGTGCATACCATGATGAACACAAAAAGTGACCCCTTGTCAGTAATCTATTTATAGTACATTGTTACAAAGAAATACCATGAGGTATAAGTGAGATGTGTTTATAATGTTACATACAGTATAAAAGAACACTTAACAAAATGCAGTGAAATATAAAACAGTTGGAGTGAAAGGGAATAATAAATAAATAGATTGGCAGGGTAACTACAACCTCTTTCTCACAATAATACTTTTGCCTTCTTGCATCATGGGTTTGATGTCCTCGTGTGAAACTCCTCACAGACCTGTGAAGACCACAGCAGCAGATCAACTTAAAATTACAAATTTATGCTAACAATAGTCCAACAATTCAGATCATCTGAAATGATGTTTTCCTGGAAAAGGAGAGGATATAATGATCAAATATCATCTTAATTATCGTTCATTAACATGCTAAAGCCTGATATAACTTATTCCTTGGTGTCACTGAGCTCCATTGTTTTCCAAAAACTATTAAAAACACATCAATGAGCCGCACTGTTGCACTGGGTGACATGTTCTTTCATTATCATGAAAACGGACACTGTAGTTTATTTTGAGTCGATCTCGTTCTGGTGCCGTGAATACTCCTAGGGCTTAAAGTGTGGATTATATATTTGTGTCCAGTTTTTAAAGGTTTACATTTTCATTAGGAACCAGTGGGCATGGGACTGAGTGCCACAGACAGGGGAGTTAAAAAGTAATGAGAGATGGACTAACACATTGTTGGCATTGGTGTTTTCATGGAATTTCTTGACAGCAAGAAACATATAGAATAACACCTGCCTTATCCTTTAAGGTCATTGTTTTTCTAGGTCACAGCTTGGTGCTGACATTACACTGCGCTATACAGTAACAACCAATTAGATTTGTTCATTTCTCAATTTACGTTATCAATTAATTACTTTATGGTTTAATTGTCACTTTAAATGTTTTTCATGACTTTGCAGTATAAAATGTATAGTTTATATTTTCTTCCAATGCATTGTGTAAAAATCTTTGTCAGTTTATGATCAGTTTTGTACTTCTGTTGAAAAGTTGACATACTCATAATCTATATAGAGTATAATTTACAGAATTTATATAGCAATTTCATTTTATTTAAAAGGCTCTAGCATTTCTATTTAGGTGTAGATTTACGTTGTTGTATGTAAATTGGATTTAACAGGAGGAGTACAGTTTTTCAAAATTATTGTTGCCACTCCAAATGTATATTTTTTTGTTTTGTTAAAATAGCCAAGAAAAAAAACCTCAATTAAAAAGCTTTTGTTGTGTGAGTTGGCGTTGTAACATTATGAACAATATCTGTTGAGTTCATTCTTGACTTTGTAAACATCAGCTGACAAAACACGCTCACCTCAAAATCCATTTAGTAGCTCTTCTGAAGCTTTCAGTCATATCACATGATCTTCATCAGCAAATTGAGTTTGCCCAGTTGTCATGGAAATGCAGACTCGTTTTTAATGAATGAATGTATATCTGATGTTAACAGGTGAATGCAGGAAAAATGGAACTTGCCAGAGAGAAGTGGATGTTGATCGTTGGGAACCTGGCGCTCAAGCAGGTACATTCATTTTATTTGAGAAAAGAAACTTTGTGACAAATTATGTGGACTTCATCTTCCAGTTAAACATTTCTGTATCATTAACTGTTTATCTACATCATTTTATCGCAATCTACCAAGACTTGTGGATATTTCTTACCAACGCCCTCATTTTACAGCTACAAGCCACAGTGCTCGGCCTGTTGGTGTCTCTGATGGCAACTCTGTTGGGATGGATGGCAGAAGGAAAGATGCCCTTTCATCATGTAGTGCTCCTGTGTTCAACCAGTGTTTCTACTGCCTTCATGGCTTCATTGCTGCAAGGTAACAGCACAACCTGCCTTCACCTTGAAACCACTGTCCTTGACCCTTCTCTTGAGTGTAAAAAGATTAGACATCACCATTACATGTTTCTCCCTTTCTGTTTGGCCCATGAGCTCAGGAATCCTCACTAATTTTAATTAGTTTTAACACATGCATTATACATTTACAGGTGCTGACCCCTGAGTTTCTGTGAAATCCATTCCCTTTGGTCCTTCCTCTATTTTGGGCCAGCTTCATACATCCTGTCATTTTTCACTGCTGTTTCTGTATAACTACCAATTAATTCTTTTTTTTAAACCCCCTCAAAGTTATTCTTTGACCTGTTTTCCTATCAAAGACTCTTAAATGCCTAGAAAAAATGCACTTTCTCAGAAATTGTTCTTTTTGTGTAGTTAGGTGAGCTGCTCTCTATGATTGAAGGGACTGTGGCAAGGCGCATCTTAGACATTTAAATCAATTCTACATGGGGATTATCATTTTTGGTTGCAGAATGTCTTCTGATCAACCCATAATCTGAATTGCGGCATTATGCCAAGCTCAGTGCGGACAGATGTCTAGCTTGGAATTATGGGGTGCATGCCCATAAGAGGTACTTCTAGGCCCCCATTCACTTTCCTTTTTGCCCCAACATCACATTTATTTTCTGTATAATCAAAACTGAGCTACAAGTATACTTAAATAAAGAGCCCATTCTAGTTCCATTCAGGTAGAAATTAAAGTAAGCTTAAGTTCATCAGTTCATCAGTTATCAATTATTTTATGATCAAATGTCCCCTCATAGATTAAGAACTTTACCTTGTCTTTAACCCTCTCTAGGTATTATTATGGTGGGAGTGATCATTGGCTGCAAGCGAATGGGAATCAACCCAGACAACGTAGCCACACCCATGGCAGCCAGCTTTGGGGACCTCATCACTCTCGCCTTGCTGTCCTGCTTCAGTCAGTGGTTCTACTCCTTCATAGGTAAAGAGAGATGAGGACAACAAGATGGTCTGGTAGGCCAACACACACTGGAACAGTGACGAATAATAACATTGGTCGTCCTAGGAGTCAGAGATCGTGTAATTTTCACTTTTGGCCAACAGATGGCACTTGCACTGACCCTGCAACTAACACGTCCATAAAAATCAGAAAACCTAACACAGTCCTTGTTGAAAATGTATAAACAATTACCTTGTCTCTTGACAGATTTGTATCCCTATGTGCTGTACCTGGTGGATCTGTTATTTTTGTGCCTGATTCCTCTCTGGGTGATCATCGCCTCCAAACATCCAGCCAGTCACATCCTGCTCCACTCAGGCTGGGAACCAATCATTACAGCAATGGTCATCAGCAGGTACTCACCTCAGTCTTGTAATTGACTCTTTCAAAAGCTTGAGCATTTATTCAGACTGCTTGAAATGTTGTAGATGTGTGGTGTGGACTTTGAAGTTGATAAAGTCAGTAAATGATTCGTTTTTAACGTTTTACTTGGCATCCTTGAGTTTTAAAATGAAACACTAATCATCTCATTCCATCACTGTTTGCCAAAATACCGATTTTTACAAGGGGGAATTTATATTTTTGCTTAAAGAACAAGAATTAAACTCCATTGTCATCCATATACTGAGCTATCCCACATAGATATACAGTATATTCCATACTGTATTAAGCCAGCCCTGCACTCTAAAATACAAGACAGAGAATACAAGAAGTGAAAAAAAAGAAAAAAAAAACCTCTTTCAACCTCTTCTCATTTAGGCTTTCTCTTTGTTTACACCCTCAGTGCAGAATCACACTTCTTTTAAAATGTTCTCCTGCACAGATCCCAAATTGTTTTGTTGAGCCTGCTAATGTGTTGTAGTTCCAGCAGAATGCATAGAGCTTCTAAAAACATGTTTTTTGGTTTTCTTCCTTTCAGTATTGGAGGACTTATTCTGGACAAGACTGTGTCAGATCCAAACCTGGCAGGAATCATAGTTTATGCTCCAGTCATAAATGGTGAGTCGTCCTCTTTTGAAAGTGCATTTATTGGCAACTTTATGTGACGTGCGAGACCCGGATTAATCCTTAAGCTATGTCATGTCTCAGAATATTTATGTATGTGTTGATACACAAATCACCATCATTTCAATTCCCAATTGACATGTGTAAATTCCTATTAGGGCCTAAAATAAGTGAACTCTACTGCAAGTGTACCGGAGATGGCCAGGAGATCATACCTGTGGTAGAGTTTTCTAAGAATGGAAGAAAAAGGAAGACATAGCATGTTTATGTTCAGCGGTCAAGATGACTTAAAGGGGAACCCCACCAATTTTACACATCAGAGTCTCACAGAATATTACTGCATATGTGACCTCTGTAGCCTGCTCCTCATCTCTGCTAGCGGCTCGAGGTTACATTAGCCGCTATTAGCATAACACACCCGAACTAACTGTCGGCCGTTGAGTTGCATTGTGGATAATGTAGGTGGCAGGTTTTGCAAAGGAAGAAGAATGTGTGGAATAAAAAAGACAATTTCTCTGGTTCTGTTGCATCGATTTTGATACTTTTTGTTTAAAACTGTCCTTCATGAGTCCAACAATGTTAGAAGAGCTCAATATTCAACTGGTGGAGTACCCTTTTAAACAGGTCGGGAACTGTGCTTCCACTATTGCCATACTCTCCTTTCTTACTTAGCATATTTAGGACTGCGCTTACTTTCTCACTTTACAAGTCTCATATAGTTTGTTTTGCATGTTATGTTAAATACAGCAGCACCGAGGTTCTATTTTAACTCTTGGAAGTCACATTGGTGCAGCCCAACTGATGGGCTTTTTCCTTTCTATGTGGATTGGGCTGGAGGTGTGGTTGAGCCTCAGTCATAATACTACATATCATAGATCTGATCACCATTCAGTAATTTCAGTTTCTTTATTCGTATGCTTCATTGTTTATACCACATGTCAAACAGTAGGCTAAATCACACATTATATGCAAGTATGACCTTACTGTTGACCCTGCCCCCACCTTTTCTTTCCTAATCAGGTATTGGAGGAAACCTCGTCTCCATACAGTCTAGTCGCATTTCCACTCATTTGCATTTGAATTACTCACCTGGAGAGGTTCCTGAAGACCGTAAGAGCTGCTACAGCCCTTGCCGCATTTTCTTTGGTTCAGGTAATGTTGTAATAATAAATAATGACAAATAATAATGACAGGAACAGGCCTGGACTTGTCTGCAGCTTTCTTCTTCTTCTTGAGGTTTTATGGTGGTTGACAAACAACGTTATGGTGCATTACCGGTACCAGCTGGTATGGAGTGTGGATCTTGATCTAACTATACCCCCAATTACATAAAATAATAATAAAAAACAAACTATATTCTCTCTATTAAGTTTGTTCTCCTAAGATATTGAAACAAAAATAGAAAGCACTTTTCCCTAGAGTTTCTTTGTAAAATATCCCGTAAATCAAATTTTAACTTTACTTCTTTAAGGTTCTGTATCAGTTCCCTTCTCTCAGCATCATATTTTGGACAATGAATCATAACGTGTTCTACGGTTTCTTGTTGCTCACAAAAGTCACACCTTCCCGTATTATGTTTTCCTATTTTAAATAATGTACTGCTTAACCCTGTGTGACCAAAACGCAGCCTGGATATTATCCTCTCTTCTGTCTGGGTTCTCCCTGTATCTCTCATCATGCCTACTTTCCTTTGAATTCTGTAGAACTTTGCTAAACCTTTGCCACCTTTCTTTCAACTTTTGTTTCATTATTGTCTTCATTTCCATTTTACTAAAGGGTACTGTGATGTCAATGTGATTAGTCTTCTTTTGCATATTTGACTGCTATTTCGTTTCCTTTGATTCCTATATGTGCTGGTATCCATAGAAATACCATACTAAGTCCCATCATTTGAATTCTATATAGTGTTTGCTGCAGACTTGTCTGCATAGTCTGGAAATCCCCAGAAATAATGGTGGCAGGAACAGGCCTGGACATGTCTGGACAGGGGCTGGACTATCCCAATTTTTGGAAGTTATGACACCATTATTTACAAAGCAATGATAGGTTGTTTTAAGGAAAAAGGAGGGCAGGGACACTTGGGCTATTTAAAAGCAAGCACAGTTAGTCTGTCTTCAGTTTGGTTCCGGAGCCAGCTTGGGTTTATCTCTCTTTATTGCATTGAACTCTGATCATCCTGTGAATTTCTTTCTGAACCTGTTGAGACTCCAGTAGTAAAGCAACCGTGCTGAAGACTAAGTGTTGGTAAAGGAGTCCAGACTCTGTGGCCCTGACCTGGACTTCTGACCTCCAACAGTAAAGATCAGATGGTCAAATCATTTACATAAAGGCAGTCTGTTGCCCCTTCACCTGATACACACACACACACACACACACAAGCTGATGTTCAGCTTTGTCATGGCAGGAGCGAACCATCGATCTGCTCAGGTCCTGCTTCTTTTGGTCATCCCTGGTCAGCTCGTCTTCTTACACACTATTCACCTGATGATAGGAGGCCACACTTTGCCCAGCCCTCTCTTGACTGTCTTCTTCTTGTCTGCTTCCCTGATTCAGGTGAGTGAGACGTGTAGTTATTTTCCCTCTGTATACCACATCACTGTTTTACAATATCACTCGTATCTGTCTCTTAGGTCTTCTCCCTGCTGTGTATGGCCGACTGTATGGTCCACTGTCTATGGCGGAGGGGTAAAGACCCCGACAGTTACTCAATACCCTACCTCACAGCCCTCGGAGACCTGCTAGGGACTACTCTCCTCTCTCTTGCCTTTCTCATGCTGTGGTGCATTGGTGACTCGGGCAGTGTATAGGTTTAAGCAAGAAAAGGTTCAACAAAACATCATTTATAGTCAAAATAATAAATACAAGGACAAAGAAACTGAATATTTTTCATCACAGGCAGTCATCCACCTATTCTTCATGTTTTGTTTCACCTTTGTCATCATTATCCAGCTAACAGTGGCACATTTACCAGCTGTATATTATGTTAATTAAAACACTCATTGCTGTTTCTGTTTCATAGCAACTTGTCAGAGGATGTTGGTGTGTTGTTGTGCGCATGGATGAACTTAAGGCTCATAGTGTTAAGTGCACTTCATTGTAGCACACTTTTTGTTTGTAGGACCAAGGTTTTGTCATCATTCATCATTATGTCATTTTTATAACTTTGTGGACACTGAACAGAAGGAAATGAAAGTAGAATTATATGTCCCTGACTTAAAATGTAATTTTGATTATTATTGTGAATTATGAGCTCTCAGTTAAAGACAGCTAAGAAAGGTCTTCACGAAGGGGCATCTCTTCAGCCTCAGTCTCGATCTTTTGTTTTAGCTGTTTTGTTTGAGCAATAGGCGCAGAAATTGTTATGAGAAGCAAGGCTGATATAATGTAGGAGTGAACAGCAAATTCCCACAGCACACAGATGGGAAGCAAACTAGATAAGGATGTTTACTGAAGGTACAATCTTGACCAGAGGGAAGGCTGAATGAATGTATAAAAGGGAGTGAACAGCATCTGTGTGCACATTGCGAACTAAGCTTTGTCTGGTGTACTGTGCTCCGAGCAATTAAAATGTGTGACAATACTGTGAGAGGTTTTTGTCTCATTCCTCTTTGTCAGAATGGAATTGCAACATTGCCCCCCCGATACCCCCCACAGATACCCTGGGGCTAATGAGTCACATCTGCCTTTAATTTACTACCGCTCCTTTTAATCTAATCTAATCCAATTTTAACATATCATAGCCATTTGTTCACCCTGTATGCCTTGCTCGTTAATGTTGCGTGTTTTTGTCTGCAAAACAACTCGTCTGTGAATATCGTAACTGAATTGACAAGATTACATTATACTATTTACAATATTCTAGATCACTCCGTATTAGACCAAGCCTTAAAGATGATAAAATGTTAGTTTTGTCTTATTAAAAATGTAGTATTAATATAATAAAAACTGAGTAATGAAGCACCCTCACGTCTGTGTTTTTCAGTAAAACCTCAGAGAGCGCAAAAGCCATGATGGCAGGCAGGATGGCTGAGAAATGTTTCATGAAAAAAGTGTATTACAACCCTGCTCATCCAGGCAGCTTCAGAGGCATAGAACTACTACACATACAACTATAACTATCAGACAGACATATAAGTAAAGAAATGCAACCAAGAATGAATCAAATGAATACGTGTGGGACCAAAATAATGTCATAACCATACATAATAAGATTTTATAAATGAAAACAAATAAACTGAATAAATTTAGCTTGAACTAAGAATCAAATCAAATGAATACACAGTGATGAACAATTAATAAACGTATGAATGAAATTCGGAATACAATGACAGACAATTAATACATGAAATGAAGACCATTGTATACCAGATGATGCAGTGAATGATTATTTTGGCAAGTTGTGTTAACTCGTGTAAACACAGTGGATCACTAAGTGGATAACTTTAATGCTGACCAGTGAAATCACCTTAATGCATCGTTCAGCAGATGAGAGGTTATTAGGAAGCAGAGTGAAATGTTTTACGACTATTTATCATGATTATTGAAGGAAGATCCTATTCCTGATCTAACACTAAATTACTTTAGGTAATCTATAGCATCAACCCCAATATCACAGGATAGTAAAGTTTCACCTGGTGCTTCAGATAGCCAGGGCAGACGTCTCTCCGGAAAGGAGGAGGGAGACGTTTCTTCTGTGGGCCCGTTCTGGAGCTTTCGGGCCTCCTCAGGTGTGCTATTATAAACTATTTTCTTTGTTCCAATTTCTTTTCTGAAGAATTAATTTAGGTAATAGTGTATCACATGTCTAATGCTTCCATATTTAATAGTGTGGCATTCTCTGCTGCAGAATGATACCAAACACCTTGTAAAGACAGTCAGACAGTGTTAAACCAGTTGTTGTTATAACAACACACATACATATTTACCATATATGTCTGTATATATATGCATGTGTGTACCTATATGCACAGCAAATTAATGGGTGAATCAGAATAAATTCAATATATACCACGGTCCCTTTGATCACAGAGTCTCTGTCTTTCTCCTAAGAGAAGAAAACAAGCACATGCTGTGTGTGTGTGTGT
>LKNJ01002371.1:35395-110563 GCA_002120245.1 Maccullochella peelii | reverse complement strand
CAGATCCGATATGAACGCAGCAGGAGGAAGTAGTAACTGCTAATTAGTAACTAATTAACACTGCCGGTGCAATGCATGGGCACTGGCAGTTACTATGTGTTTATGACAGAAACAGCCTCCTGTGTTAGAGTGCCCTCACATGGAGGGTGGAGGGAGTCTAAGCACTAGAGGAGAACAGTTAGCTGTGGAGTAAACCGGCCCTCCCTCCCAGCATATTGAAAAGTGCATCGTTTGATAGTTTACTGTGACAGAGCAAGTCAATGAAGAAAAGCTCAAGATCCAGATTTAAAGATTAAAGGACCTGCTGGTGACAGATCCACAGGGAATTACTGTCCAACTCTTTGGTAACCTACTTTTGAGCCTATTTTAGCTCATTGTTTTGGCTTTTTATGGCTCATTTAATGTTTGGTTCACTCTCAGTGTCCTCATTTTCAGCAAACAAGCTTTGATAAAGTAACTGTATAACGACACAGACACAGTTAGTGACTAGCATGGTGAAGAAAGTTAAGCATTCAGCAGCTGAAGAGCCAGATATCTTCCTCAGGAGTTAGTGGAGACCAAACCAGAGCTGGATGGAGACTGAATACTGGACTTATATGCCAGATACATCAGGTTGCTTCATGTTTGCTGGGATGTGTAAGTAAAATGTTAGCCATAACGACATTATGAGGCAATACTATATGTCAGCTTGTTGTGAAGCTCTTCTGCTCCCAAGTAGCCAAAACAAATCAATTCATGCTACTTTAAATATTTGCAGCGTTACACTTGACTGCACACCATCTTGCAGGGTGGGCCCATACGTGGATTCAATTGTAAACTTGGATCATTTTGATAAAAACATTAATTTCACCAAATATACTGTGTATGTACATGCCTACTCATATCCTACTGCCCTCACTCAGCCAACCTCCTCTCACAGGCAGGCTGCTGCCCCTCTGGTCCCAGTGAGTGCTGCTGGCTGCTGCTGCCTTCACTGTCTGCTCGTAAGCTTTTATGGCCGAGAGATGAAGACTGAAATACATCTGGTTGATGCATTCACACATTTTGGTAGGAAAAAAAAGAACAAAATCGACTCTGTAAAAGGTAGATTTTCTGGTAGAAAGCTGGCAGCAAATGCACATCAATGCCAATGCAAACCACAAAAGTATGTGGAATGAATGCATACAACAATCTTAATTATATTTATCAAATTATATACTTAATATGCTCACAGCTACCACGCTCTCTGGTCCCTAAGTGCTACATCTCAGTAACCTAAGCGGATTGGGTTTCTGGAATGATCAATAGCTGTCTTTTTATTCCAAACAAATACTGCAGCAGCTCATTTCTCTTCTCCCTCCTGTGTATTTGAGTGTTTGTGTTACTCCTGCGTAAACGCTGTTCGCCCATGATGACTCACGACTGAGAAGCAGAAGAAAATTCATACTTTCCATGCTGCAATAACCACATTGTTAGGACTAATTTGTCTGAGCTAAAGCCCTCTCTGCTCTCTTTATTCAGTAACTAGGGCTAGTTTAAGCATAAGGGACATATACCTTAATATGCCCTCCTTTATTATCTGATGTAATTAAAGAATAATTTGTGTTTAATCAAATTACCACACAGCAAACCTGAAGTTATATAATATTCCAGCACAGAAATGACGGTGATCAGTTTTACAAATTAGAACTAACATGTATATTGAATTGATTTAAATGCAACCCACATAGCTTAATCCTTAATCCTTAATCCTTAACCTCAGATCATTGCAGATAAAATATTACATTAAAATGATAGTTCAAATTCTTAGAAACAAGTGACAGTTGTAATAGGAATACAGTACACAATGCACAGTAGCTCCTTTTTGCCCCACAAGCAGTTCATCTGACCATGCCAAAGTGTACACACCTGGTCTCATGAGGGCTAGAAGTTTACCTGTGATTGCATTCAATTAAAAACCTAAAGGTGTTTTCTGAAAACTAGGCGGAAAAGTAAAACTGTAGACTCACTTATTTAGTCTTTTTTTAGCTATAATTATATAAATGTTAAGCACATATTGTGTCAAGTAAGTGGTAATGATCCCATTTTGGTACCTCTCTCTAATGATACACCTTTCATAATGGCTGTATAAAGAATAACGAATGACTTTATTAATGGTGATATGATAAATCATTTACTGAAGCTTGTCAGTTACTTATCAATAAGAACGACTTTTGCGTTATCCTTTGACTGACTGGACCGTATGACCACGTACACTGGAGGATTCTGCATTTTTACCGGGTAGAAAAAATAAACACCAGCCAGAGGGATTTTTCACAAACTGACAACACACAATGCGTTTTTATTAATGGCTTCTTTTAACTTAACAGCAGCGGAATAAGTGTTCAGATCATTAACTTACGTGAAAATAGCAATACAACAATATAAAAACACTGCATTACAAATAGAAGTACTGCATTCAAAATGTTACACATGTAAAAGTATAGTATTATCAGGAAAATGTAGCCCACTAAAGTATTAATAGTAAACGTACTCATGCAGATAACCCTGTGTCATATTATATAAGAAAAGATGGAACTTTATTGATCGCCAGAGGGCAGTTTAGCATGCATATAATTACTATATACAGTTAGGCAGTTTAATCTGTAACAATGCATCATATTTTAAAAGATGATCAAATGTTTTGCTTGTAACATCTTGATCTGCAAAGTAAAGAGTAACTGTAGCTGTCAGATAAATGTAGTGGAGTAAAAATAGATTGTCTTCCTCAAATATGTAGAATTTAAAGTAGCTTAAAATAGAAATAAAGTACAAGTACGTCAAATTTAACTTAAGTTCAGTACTTGAGTAAATGCAAAAAGGCACGAGTGAATGATTTCAGGAAGTTTTTATTAACCAAAAGTACTTATTAGAAAGTGGTACTCACAGTTCTGTACTTTTCCCAAAACGTTTGCATGGGGCTTCTTCAAATTCCTCAATAATCGCGTTTTTTCCGACAGCACGTGAAGGCAGCAGCAGATGCGGGTCTTATTTGTTCTCTCCGGCAGGAGGGCGTTCCGCTGAAGAAGACACAAATACAGTGTGGTGAATTATGCCGGTGTACGTGTGTGTACCGGCTCACATTTAGATGCTGTCAACGCTTAAGGTTTTGTCTCAGAGTTTTTTAACACCCGGATCAGGCCTTCCTTGATGTTAGCCTTCCTGGTGGTAGCACTGCCGGGGGAAAGGCGACAGAGGAGGCCAGGCTCGAAGACATGGAGGCTAAGCGTCCTTGCAGAGGGAGTGAGCTGTAGGACGGTAGGCTCTCTCGCAGCATTTCTTCCTCCGTTAAGAAACAATGAGAGGTAGATAGGACAGGTTATGGTGTCTCCGCCTGGGAAAAATAACGGTTTGTTAGCTAGCTAACAGTAGTTCTGCTTTAGCTGCAGTTTTCGTGTTTTCTTGCCCGTCGTCGTCAAATAAAATGTTGTTTTTTTTATCCACACAGACAATGATGATGGTGGTTTCAAGTCTCCTTGCCTCAGTCTTGGAAGGGCTGTTTTTTTTTTTTTTTTAGGGGTTTACTGGTCCATCGTACACTTTAGCTGTATTTTAACTGTTGGACATTTTCTGTCTTTTTTTCGATAGCTCTGTTGTGTTGCCTTCAGTGGCCTTCAACGTGACATGCGAGGGACACATCCACAATACAAAACACTGTTCAAATGTCTCGCATGATGGAAATACAACACACACTGTAAACATAACGGGGACGCAGGAAACAGTGCCTCCAGCGCACACTACATGTTAGCAGAACCAATTTTTGGTACTTTAAAGAACCTTTTTGTAGCAAGATTCAAATATTTTACCCAAGACCTTTTTATGATGCTACAGAGAAATATTATTTAGCAGTCTTTTGTAAGGTAATATACAGTGATATAAGAAGTATTCAGATCTTTTACTTAAGTAAAAGTAGCAATACTAGAGTGTAGAAATACTCTGTTACAAGTAATAGTCCTGCATTCTCTGTCAAACTCTTACTTAAGTAAAAGTATTAGCATCAAAAACTCAGTTATACAGAGTGACCCATTTCAGAATCATATATATATTATATTACTGGATTATAATTAGTGATGCATTCATGTGTTCACTGTACTTTAAAGTTGCAGCTGGTAAATGTGGGGCTCATTGTAATGACTTTATATACTGCTGGGTAGCTTAACCTATAATAATAACATTTATTCGTTTTATACTTTGTGCTAATAATGTCAATCTACAAAGTAACTAAAGCTATCAAATAAATTTAGCAGAGTAAAATTACAATATTTGCCCTCAAATTGTAGTGGAGTAGAAAGTAGCATAAAATGGAAATACTCAAAGACCAAGTATGTCAAAAATTCAAGTACAGTACTTGAGTAAATGTACTTCCACCACTGGTAATATAGTAGTAGCCCAAATCATCATTAGAGGAACTAAATGCCATCAGGCATATTGTTCAAGCATTTGTATCTAAAGAAACACCTGTGACAAACGCAAGATAATTTGAAACAGGATCTGTAAATATTTTATTATCTTTGCTATTCAAAGATCCCTAATAAGTTTGCCAAGACGTTTAAAATATTAAAATCAATCCAAATACAAACTGAAATCTAGCTTGTGTGCTGATGACAAAATAAGTTAGGACATTTAACTTGAAGGTATGTAAATAGATAAGATACAGTAGTTTTGGAGAGATTTCTTAGCAAAAGCTTGAATGAAAGGAGCAATGAATTAGAAGTCACTGAGAAAAGAAAACTTATCTGTTATGCAAATTCAGAATTTTTGTCACTGAGTTGAAGAAATACACAACAGAAATACTTTACAGCAATGCTTGTTGATTATTTGCATCACTTGGTTTCATACATAAATGGCCACACCATGGCAGAGAAAATATTCCTCTCTGGCTTTTTAGGACCATTAAAATATGACTGCTCTGCCTCCACCTCATCTATTTTGTTCCATATACCAGAACACCTTGTGTTTTATCACGTATATATCACACACACATAGAAATGCAAAATATTTATAAAATAGGACCCAGAATGAAACCTTGATGTTCTCTCTTGTACGTTTTCAGTGGTGATTTCTACAGGGTGTCGGCACTCCTAGAATGGACCCTGCACACATTGGAGGGGATATGTCACCTTTGTACGTGCCAAGAAAGAGAAAGTCTGTCCAGTCACAACCCAAAAGTGGAGTGCCATGTCCAGGTAAAGAAAGACAATGCAGTGAAAATCAGGCACTTTCACCTCTCAGTGCGTGTGTTTTTCTGATTTTGAATCAAGTGAAATTTCACCTCTCCAACAGTTGTTCAGCAAATGCCAGAAAGAACCTGTGAATTAGATCCAGTTGGATATCCCAAGGTAAGAATGAACTCGTACGGTATGCACAGAACATGCATCCTGTTGCATGTTGTTTTTTGCTTTTTTGCACTGATGTTGCGTTTAAGCAAACTATCCAGAAGTTAGCAGGAAAATGCTGCTTGTTAGAAGTGTATGAATGTGGTTGTGCATTTCCATCTTCTAATGCTCAGAATCTGTTAGCTTTATGCTCACCGTTGGACCTCTGCTTCACAGTTCTGTACTTGAATGTTTTAGAATGACGAGTCTCAAGCCCAAGACGCTCTAAAGATGAAAAGAACGTACGGTAGAAAAAGGTAAGAGACTCACGGACCTGTTTATTTGTAGATTGTAGATTTGCTGCGGACTTTATTTGCCAAGTGGTTTTCCAAATCCTACCTCTTCAGTGCTACTTTAATGATCCTTTGTAATATAGAGAGTTTTATATAATAAATATGTCAGGCTGCATCCCATCTATACAACCCTGACTCCTAATTTCACTGTTAAATAATCTGTTAGTTTGTTCTATCTGCAAAACCAGGTAGATAACTCTCATTTCTGAAATAATAAGTGTAAAATATTGTTTTTTATCAGGTATGAGGACCTCCAGAGTGTCTCCATAGGAACAGTAGATTACCCAACCACCAGCTGCTCAGTGATGTCATCAGGTGGCCTGGCCAATGGGGCGGACCCAGGCTCCATGGCTCCGCCCACTGCAAGGCTGCCTCCAAGACTGGGGGCGAAGGATGTATGGCCTCAAGGCCCAGAGGTCAGCAGGGAGCAGCCTCAGCCTCAGGACCAGAGCTGGAACTCCAGCAGGGACAGAGGCCCCGACACCTGGGCCCCGGGTAGAGACCGACCGCAGGAGCAGGTCTGGAACTCTGGCAGAGACCGAGCGGGACACTCCAGTCAAGACCAGACATGGATTCCAGGCAGGGAGAGGGCCCATACCGGACCAGACCAGGCCTGGATGACGGGCCGGGACCGAGGACCTGAGCAGGGCTGGGCAGCCGGCAGAGACCGAGGCCAGGATCAGGTTTGGAACGCAGGCAGGGATACAGGAAGAGGCCGGACCTCCTCAGGGCCAGAGCAGGCATGGGGAACTGGCCGAAGCCAAGACCAAGGCTGGAGCAACACGAGCAGGGACAGAGGGCATGTCTGGAGACCTGGTGCGTACTCAAGATCCCATTTTACTCTTTCACAATTTTGTTGTAAAATATATTTCAACTCAGGTTAGGAATTGTATTTTCCATGTCGTTTTGCAAATTAAATTAAATTATAAAACTGAATGAATTTGAAGATTAAAGTCCTTATAAACCTGCTCCTCCTTTAAAGTACTACTAAGTAGCCTGTTCTGTTATCGTATGTATGTATATAGATATAGTATTTATACATTTCAATTCCTAAGTTACTACGTGTGTTGGGGTTGTTCTTGCATGCAATCTTTTGTGTGTACTGTATAAGAGAAAAAATGTATTTGTACAAAATGTAGAGTGAGGTGTCAATAGACTGACTTGCATGTGTTACTTTGAAGACTTGAACATGAAGAAAGTCTTGAGGGTGGAGATGGAGCGAAGCCCACCACTTAATAACTTCCAGCAGCCACCAGAGGGCAGAGACTCCTGTAAGTCACCATCTAGTCTGATATTTAATGGGGTTGAGAGTGAGACACACATCACTTGTCCTGTACTCAGATTCTTTCCTGCCACAATAAAGAGTTCAGTTGAAACAGACGATAAAAAAAAAAGATTGTGTTTGGCAGCAGCATTATAAGACACTTAAAGATTGAATAGAGCCTTCTGGTCATACACACTGGCTGTATTATTGTTTGGTCAGTAGAGGGCACTTTTTAATTTCATTTCAGTGTTGGCACCATTATTTTGTCAACTTAACTGATGATATTATGAACCCACAAACATTAATTATATTTAGTATTACTCAGATGAAATTAACTTACTATTAGCAGAAGTAATATTTTTATCCCACACGGGGAAATTTGTTTGGTCCAGTGCTAAAGCACAGTAAAAACAACAGAAGACACAATAAGACCACAACATAATCATAATAAAACACATGAGATCACATTGAGACAGAATGAAACAGTAAAGTCAAATGGAAACAGCCAATCCAAATCAGTAAAATCAAATTTGATATAAAAGTGCAAGTGACCAGCTAAGAGACCTGTTGATTAAACCTGCATGTTATACAGGCTGATGGCTTGAGGAATAAAGAATCGACTACTCTGAACTGATGAGGAAAGCAGGAGTTTTTTTCTGCTTTTCTGCTGAACTGAAACTATTCATACTACAGGAGGAACATAATTGGAGTGTAGTAATCTCTTGATGTATAGAGCATAATCCATTTGCAGGGATTTGATAGTTTGGATGATAAATAACAGAGATGCAACTATTTTTTTTATGATCAAAATATTTCAGGTTCAGATGCAGCCAGCGTTGGTGAGGCCTCGACGGCCCAACCCAGCGAGGATCAGAAACCCCCCGTCCCCTCCACCAAGAAGGAGCCTCCTACCTACGCTCCAGGTGAGACAGGCTGACCTGAGGAGCAGCTGCCAACCGCTGCTGTTTATATTTGAGTAGGAAAACCTGTTCACCTTCTGTAATCCATCCCCACAACTGTCAGCTAAAATTATTCCTCCCAGGTACAAAACAAAATGGATTAAGGTGGTTTTAGTTTTGTCTTTAATCAGTGAAATCTTTTTACCCCAGCATAGAAATGTAGAAGAGTGAAGTTAAGAATTTATGTTTTGTCTCTAATTGACTGAAATAGTTTTTCACAGGTGAGAATCGAGATTTAAAAAATATATTAGTAATATAAGGACCTGGACATCAGATTCTCCTCCTCCTGAAACATTTCTACTGTGTAAAATGATATAACATCTTTATTTGTTGACATCCACCAGGAAGTCAAGAGGAGCGTTGGCAGCTCCAGATTGTGGCCAAAGGTCGAGTCACCTGTCCAAAATGTAAAAGTGTGAGCAGGAAGACTGTGGAGGGGCTGAAGAAACACATGGAGAACTGCAGACTGGTGAGCACACATTTTAAAGCATAGTGTCTGACGAAGTATAGTAATCACTGAATACACAATCTGCTGTTATCTAGAGAAGACATGCACCTCTGAAACTGAAAACACAGATCCATTCGTGACCATCAGGTTACAATCATTTGACCTACATGTGATCCTGTTGGAGCTCTGTGGTTTATAGCATGTACACTGTACAAATTGGCACATATGACGTAACTTTAATCTGTTGTGTGCAGCAACCCTTTACCTGTCAACACTGTGGGAAACAGCTGAAGTCTTCAACAGGGATGAAGTATCACATCATGGCTGACCACAGCCATCTGGTAAGACTATTCAGCTCTAACCCCTATTGTGCCTACCGTCTTCCATTTTTAAACTTTCCACTGTGGAACTGTTTCGTCTAACTCAGACACACAGTTGGCAGCAATTTTAGATTTTATTTCAGCTATTCCTGATGATGTTTCAGCTGTGTAAGTGTGAGGAAGGATGCAGATTCTTCCACCTTCATGAATGTATTGTCCACCTCTGGATAAACAAAGCTTTCATTGAAGTAGAGGTGTCTCTTTGCTCTACTGTGTATCTTATCTTGTTTGCTAAAATTTAAGAATGAGACAGTCACTCCCACAAGTCGACACTGACCATCAAAACACACACTTGGTGGGGTTTGAGGGTTAGCTCGTGGTGTTTGACACTGATTTCAGCGGTCCTCTTTTTCTCTGTTTTCAGCCCTCAGCAGAGGATGCCAAGGACCTGGATGATCGTGTCATCAAAGACAAACTGCGTAAAATCCTGAAGAGACTGGGCAAATTAAAATGCTCCAAAGAGGTAGACAAATCATGAGAGATTTATTGATAAGATAAAACTCTGATGATCCCACAGTAAAATGTTTTTCTTCTTTTCAGGGCTGTAATGCTGCCTTCACCAGCATCATGGGCTACGTGTACCACATGAAGAAGTGTGGGAAGGAGGAGTCTGAGCTGGAGAAGATGCTGCTGAATTGCTCTCACTGTGGGAAAACCTACAAGTCCAAGGCTGGTCTGGAGTACCACCTGAAATCAGAGCATGCTCCTGTGAGTCATGTGTTTTATTTCATGTCTGATGATTCAAAGAAAGTTTAGTTAGCACATTTAATACACAAATAAAGTCAACATGCTTTACATTAAAGGACATCAACATTAATTTATGTTGAGGGGTTGCACTAGATTAAATCATTATATATTTAAATATCTGTTGCATCCAATTTAAAACCTAGTTTTAAACTTAACAGTCTTAAGATATATAACATAATCTTTCCCCACCTGTTACCCAGGCGCCCCAGAAGAGTGAGGAAGACGAGGCACGGAAGGCCCAGAGGGAGGCCAACCCAGAGAGGACGGCCAGTGGCAGGGTGCAGCGAGCCTCGGCCCAGGTGGCAAACTTCCACCTGGCTGAGATTGCCAACAATGAGCTGCCCAAAGACTGGCCCAAGAGGAAGTTTCAGTCAGACCTGGTGCCAGATGACAAAAAGGCAAGAGAAGATTCAGTTTGTCTTCAGGATATATGAGTATCTTTGTTTATTGTATATTTATTCATACAATGTAAAAGACTTTCACAAACTAGTAGGAATGTGGTTGATTGAGGAACTGAAAGAAGTTGGTAAGGGTCTCCAAACAGACATGAAGGAGTTCCCTTCTCATGCTTTCATTGACCTCCTCTTGTTCATGCTGGCCTTCCCAGTTGAAATACGCCCGACCAGGCCTGCCTGCCTTCAGTCAGGAGGTGCTGAGGAAGTGGAAGAATGAGGTGAAGCTGCAGAGGAAAGTCCATTGTCCCAACCAGGTAGGAAACAACACTACACTCATAGTTTCAGCTGGGGTTAAGGTTTAAGTACCGATCAGCACAGTTTTATTTATTTATGTTTTTATTGATTTCCTGTCTGGCTATGATCACTGCTGTGTGTGCAGCCTGGTTAGTGGAACAGGGTGACAAGACTGTATGTATAGTAAGGTATAAAATATAACCGAAGCCACAGCCATGAGTAAAGTGCACATTTATGGCATTTGTTTTTTGTTCATTTAATTATTTTTACTTGTTTTATTAATTTATTTCAGTATAAGTCAAGTTTTCTGCTTCATATTTGGTATTGGTAGTGTTTCTTTTAATCTCAGATGTTTTCCCTTTGTCAAAATTCATTTTTAGTCTCTTTATAAAATTGTTTTTTTTCTGTGAAGTGCAGAACCCATAATGTAACTTCATTTGTGTCTTCCTCAGGGTTGTGGCTGCACCTACACCAGTGTGTCTGGACTGAAGGCTCACCTGGGACTCTGCACAAGGGTGCGTCAGCTTTTATCTCTGAAATAAAATGTGCAGTCCATTGAGCGTACAAAAAATGTGCTTATTGGGATTAGTGGCAGACTAAAAGGTACCATGCATAGTAAAGGCAATACTGATCATTTCTGAAATGTATTTATATTCAATCTAAAAATAACAAACTCTGCTAATTTGCTATAAGTCAAACAAACATGCATTCCCAAATAAAGTATGGAGTATTCTTTTTGTAAAAGTTTTAGGTATACATACTCACAAGATTTAATACAGAATTTTAGAGACTTTGTGGATTTATCAAATTAATCCTTCAGTCTGGTTCGTGTATTGCAACATAAAAATCTAACCACAGATTGTTTCAAAATCATCAGTAAAATCACATTCTCTGCAGATGCAGTGAATAGTTTTATAGAAATAGAAATAGAAAAGCACAGAGTGTTCCAGGGCTTGACAATCATTTCATGGATCTTTTGTTTCCTTTGATATCGTTTCAGGGCGACTTTGAGGCTGGAAAATACAGATGCCTGATCTGCAATAAAGAGTTTAACTCTGAAAGTGGAGTGAAATACCACATCAACTCTGTCCATTCACAGGTAACAACATAGGTCACATCAAGTATCTTGATTACGATGAATGGCTTCCCTGTCTGTTTGTGTTTCTGTATACAAACGACATTTAATTGAACGCTCCTCTTTGAATCCCCCTCCTAACTTGCTTCGACCCTGTCTTGTATTTCCACTCCTCCTCTCTCAACAGGACTGGTTTGTGACGAACAAAAAGGCCTCCAAGAAGTTTGAGAAGTTCCTCAAAAGCCAGCCCAAGGAGTTTGTCCATAATGTGGACAAGCAGATCGTGGATCAGTACCACCATAATCACCTCCAGCATCATCATCTGCAGCATCACCACCACCACCACCACCACCATCAACAGCATCATCAGCTCCAGCACCAACCCCTGCAGCACCCTCTGCAACCACTGCATCACCTCCAGCACCAAACCCAGTTCCTCCATCCAGAGCACCAGAACCTCCCTCAACAATTGGACACCCAGCTCCAGCAGCCGATGCTCCACTACACCCCTTTAGAGCCTCCTCCCGGACCGCTGTGGGTGGATATGGACCGGAGAGAAGCCGTGCCGGGACCAGAGCAGGCCCCGATCGAGATTCAAATGGCTGATGTTGACAAACCTGCAGAGGACAACAGCGGGATGGTGGAGGAAAAGAGGAGAGAGAAGGGGGGGGGGGAGGGGAGAGGGGGAAGGATGATGGGAAGCGGAAGGATTGCTTTGCTTTCGGTGGTGGTGGTGGTAGCAGCAGTAGCAGCAGTAATACTGGCAGCTCATCCAGCGAATCAGAGGTGGAGCAGCAGGACAGGCAGAGACAGATTGACCAGTGGAATCTGAAACGGCCGGGCATCGTGGAGCCCCACCCTGATGCTGGAAAGCAACAAAGGAGCACTTAAAGACCCTAAATCCACAACTAAAAATGACACTTGTCTTAACACTCGTCATGCATCAGAGCTGATTTTAACAGAGGTAGATAAAAGACGCCATGGAGTGTCCGTCCCTACTTTATTAGCTGTGACAATGCAACATAGAAGAAAACAAACCTGCGTTTTTCCACAAGACAAATGGGAGAGAAGGCAGCTGATGACAGAGCTACAACTTGTATCTTGAAATGTTTTGGAAGTTGAGAAAGCCTTTAGAGGACGATGGATACCTTCAAAAGAACCTCACAGTGTTGGCGTGGATATGAGACTATATACACTTCTGGTTTAGAGGCTGTTTCTCTGTCTTGAAATGGATGTCATTGTATAGCCTTGAGAAATGTAGTATACGGTTTCTGTGTGTTTATCTGTAACAGATTCTTTTCACCAACTTTAAATGTCTTATTCTTTTAAAATGTTTGATAAACCTTCTTGTCTTTCATATTTACCTTAAAGGGAAAAAGCAACTTTAACATTAAGAGAGGAAGCTACAGTATAGTATTTTGTTAAACTTGTCTAGTCTCTCTCTCTCTGAAAAGATTTTGTGCCTCTTAAGTATGATCTGTATAACTTCATACAACTCATCATCACTTTTACTTACAACTGATTGACCTTTTCTCGGCTAAATAACATTGGAAGTGTCACTTATCTGGTAAAAAGCGAGAGAAAAAAAAGATCATTTCTCACTGGCTCGGATTCCCTTCACCCTGTCCCTTCCTGTACCATATTTTCGTCAGTGAGGTTTTGACTGAATTTAATTTTTTTTTTTTTTTTACGTACATTGACAGTGAATGCCACTTGGTTCATGGCTGGCATCAAGTTGCCATCCTTGAGCCAAGTCTGCTGGCAGCTTGCAGTAACATGAGAGCATCTGTGAAGTGGTCCAGTGCAGTTACAAGAGTTTAAACAGGCAAATCACACATGAACAATGAAGCAAATCCATGGCCACAAAAAAAAGTTAAAGCCTTTGGTATTACATATGAAAGTAATAGTTAAACATTTTGGTAAACACACTAACTTGCTAACACTTTCTTTCGGAAAGTGAAGTGAGAAGATCAATACCACTCTTGCTAAGTGCAGAACAGTTCATCCATCCATTTGGCAGCCTCACTGTGATGACAAGACTCCAGGAAGTCACTGCACCCGGCTGTTTTTTTGCCAAGAAATAATTACAGCATGTAATTACCCTAAAACCATGAATTGTTGTTGGTACATTCCTTTTTGTGTAGGATTAAACAAACAAGATACAACCTGTTAGTTTGTGAGCTTTAGAGGTGTTGGTAGGTGTATTTTTGAACTTTGGAGATAGCCAGGCTAGCTGTTTCCCCCTGCTTCCAGTCTTTATGCTAAGCTAAGCTAATTGCCTCCAGGCCACAGCTCCGGACTTAAAGTGGACGAGGGTGGTATCGATCTTCTTATCTAAACCTTGAAAACAAAATGTTGGACTATTCCTTTAAAAGCAGCATCAGCCAGCTCATGTTGGCCTCCCTCAAGATATTGTACTTTCTGTCAGCATCCTGTTTCCAAGAAACAGAAAACAACAAAATAAGTATAAAAAAATCAAAATACTTAATGTGATTGCTTACAGTTTAAAATTGAAATCTCTGTAGTTTTTGAGACGTGTTCCTGTAGTCTCTTAAAAGTTGTCAACATGTGGGAATATTTGAATTGGAGTAATCTTTTTTTTTTTTCTTTTTTTTTTCTTTTAGTTTGCCTAAAAAATCTAAACTCAAGGTCCACTTACTAGGTTTTTCTGAAACTTATAACAGCATCTCTTAATCTTCCTCAGCAGATGGAGTTGGACCAGTTGTCATGGACGTAGCTCGGTTGTATGATGACAAGTGATCAAACTCCATCTGCTGAGGAATACTGCAAGATACGTTTGAAAGCTCCAGCTGAAAGGGCGTAAGTGGACCTTCAGTTAAGATGTTTTTGTTTTATTTGTGAAACTGCTTTTTCCATGATAAGAATTAACTTTTGCGCTTAATTTTAAAATCAGTTTTAAACATTCCATGCAGGACTATTTATCAGCAGGGAAACAAAGTAAGCACAGAAATGTGATTGGTTCTTAATGGCTGGTCACAAAACAGCCAATAAATGTGACTGTTAACATATTGTTGAAATGAATGGACTGCTGTTTTTTTGTGAGAGTTAACTCTGACGAAGGAAAGCTAACATACCAAGCATTTGACATGGAGGGTGGGTGTTTTTCTTTTCATTCTTCAAAGACAGACTAGAGTTTTTTTCTGTCTCAGAATATTTAACCGATAGCATGTAGCCTAATGTTTATGTACTCTGCATTTTGTATCTATAGTGGTGTGTGGTTATGGATGGTTGTCAGTCATTTGTTTGTGATGTTTTAACACTATTTTGTATATTAGTTTCTACAACTTCTTTTTTTGCATTTCTGAATGTGTTTGGTTATTGGTTTCCCCTCTGTCGTGCAAAAAAAAAAAAAAACGACCATTAATTTATCATTTGTCTTGATTTGAAACTTTTAAAAAGAGGAGTGCCCTTTAATCGGTTAATCTGTCTTTAACAAACTGTGTAAAAAATGATTTACTGTATCTGATTCTGTTTAAAGTGCTTTACCCTTCACGGCCCTCCATCAGATGCCTTTTGAAAAAACAGCCTGTGTTGTTTAAGTTTAAAATAGGAAACCTCCTAGTACGTGGGAAGTATTTCAAAAAGAATGATTTTATGTGTTTCCCGTTGGGTGCGTGGACCCCTGTATACTTGCTTGCCAGTCTAGTTTTTGTTCTGTTTAACCAGGATGGACTCTTGAGATTGCAAACTCTTTTTCAAGAGTCCACGGCGTGTCACTGTTACGTTACTTTTGTCTCTTTGGTGCTAACCTGTTGTTGCATCGTTTAATGAGGCTTTGTTTGAATGGGTTGCAGTCGTGCTTTTTTTTGTTCAGCCACTGTGAATATTGAGATTCATGCTAAATATGCTGTGCTTCTTAATAATAATTATAATAAGATAATTCTTATGATCATTATTCAGGTCAGTGGTTTCCAACCTTTATGGCTTGTGATCCCTTAAAATGAAGCAATATCTACTTGCAGCCCATCGCCAATGGTTTCCTTGCTGTTGAAATACTTCCCATGTCCGCTTATGCTTGTGACCAAATCTTTATCACCATGCATGCACTTTGAACTGTTTGATGGCACAAAGGAAAGCATTGCTCAGCTTTAAGAGGCTTTACATATGTTTCATAAAGCGGCCCCTGACTGAATATTTTTTTATCCCCTCCAATCCTGCTTCATCAGTGAAAAAAGTGTTAATATTTGAGTGAAACTTTGCTCAAAATCATACCAGTAATCCAATAACTGAAACTTCATATGTCATAGGATAAATATTCACAGTCATTTGCACCTTTGTCTTCCTGCTGTTACTTTACTTACAGTAGCATCTCTTCGTCTTAATGCTGGAGCACAGCTCTGTAATCCGGATTTAGTGAAAATAGAAAGCCTGTGTTGTCAATAATAATAATAATGTTTGTATTTTAGTGCCAACAGAGGAGTTGCCCTCTATTGTAGGTAATAGAACCAAAAACAGCTACATTATGTAACTGAATTTTATCAAAGGGGACCAGTTAAAAGTCCAGTTTTCACAATAGAGAGCACTAGTGAGAGGCAGCAGATATTGTATTTTTTAAATATTCTGCTGAGTCTTGAAAGCCAGAAATCTAAGTTATCTTTGACTGATTGGTTTTCATCCACAAACCCCTCAACCCCTGCCAATCCTGTATATCAGGGTCCAGGGTTAAAATCTTTGAGTTGGTCCTGACCTCCTGAAGTAAAGTGATTTCTTTTGGGAAAGGTTTAAAAGTTTGGAAAAGGCCGTACTAGATGTGATGCTGGAAATGGAAGTAGTGTTTCTAACCGTACAGTAAAGGAGCTCTGAGTTCATGAAAATAATGAAAAGCTCTTCCCATGTCTTGTGCCCCCATCATCACCATCCATACAGAAAATATACAGTATATATAATCTAGGCCGGATTTGAATGAAGGTTCAGTTAGTAGTCTTCTATCATTTGTAAACACAAAAAGAAAGCACTTATTTTTTTCCATTTTGTGGGACATCGTTTCTATTCAATTGAAAATACTTATTGTCTCAGCCGACCAACCCTGCATTAAAGATCTGTACATTTAATATGTTATTACTTGTTTTATAGAAGTTATGTGCTGCTGTTTCATAGTACCAGCAGTGTTATAACCACAGATAATTAAAAGTTTAATTCATGGTCATTTTGGGCTCTGTGTCTTCAGTAACAATGAATCTAAGCTGTCACAAAGAGCACAACATCTGTTCCCTAATACAAGCACCTGTCTGACTAATGTTTTGTATTGTAACATCCACAGGTTCATCCAGTGGGGTCACCTCAGCCTTCCTACATTAGTGGTCCTTACTTGTCATGCCAGATGAGCTCTTGCACGCCTTTTAGCCTGGTCCCACATATTCCTGGACTCCCATCCATCATTATCATAGTGGTGAAATGGTTCTTTTAACCAAACAGCCTATTACCACAAATACAACTGAAGTCATGTTACAGCAGGTTTGTGTTTTAACTTTATTGCTATTGAGACACATTGACAGGCAATTAACATCACAAAACAAAATCACCTTGAGATTGGGCTTGACTTGACATACATGCATATATAGATGAAATAACACTGTACAGGGATAGAATACACACACATATAAACACAAAAGATTATACATCAAAACAAAGTAGAAGATTCCTAACTAGGGTAGTCAATACAGCAGGTTTGTAATGTACATTTCAAGACTTTGGACAACATCTTGCAAAGGCAAGGCATGCTTGTTTGTATACCTTTCAACAAAGTGCTTTGGTTATGCACGTATACGCTACAACAAGCTGTAAATCTGGCTTGATTTGACTTGGTAACATTGTTTAGAAAAGGGCTAAACAAACAGAAAATGAATGCCTAAGAATAATATTACAACATATCCATATTAAATAAATGCTAGTAAGCACTGATTTAGTGATCTGACAAAAGACACAACCAAGCTATATTTAAATTAAATTAAATTAAATTAAAACCAGGCTACTTTAGTTCTGTGGTTTGCAACCTTTTTTGCTTGTGACCCCTTGAAAATGAAGCACGAGTACTTCACGAAGAGGTGTTCAGTATTCAGTGTGTACAATAATTAAGACATTAATTTTTATTCATGTATGTGTGACCCCCTCAGATGTATCTCCCCCAGGTTTGGAACTACTGTTATATGTACTAAATGACTGATATTTGGTGCTTGTGAGGATTTAACTCATGACTGCTACAGTATTTAATCGGTGTGATTCCACGTCTTGCTGATAGGGGGCGGTGTGGGTCACCATGCCTGTACAGTAACATGGCGGTCTAATGGAAGCGGAATGAGAGTTTCAGCAGCCTGAGTCAGTGCAAACGGCGCGGGTGATGTTTATATTTTGCCGTTCGAGAAAGAATAACGTCTGGATTTATATGTCGGTTATGTCTTCACGGCTCCGGTGATCGTCCACAGTGTCCTTCCCGGTAGCAGGGTTTGGGACTCGATCCCGGGTGGCCGGACTCTAGCTTCCCGGGTTCGGTACGAGGCGTTTCAGCCGTCGCCACCGGAGGGGAGAAGCCTCGGAATCATGCAGGGTGAGTTTTTAACGGTGCTAGTAGTGTCCCCGGTAACTTATATCGATTACAGGCCGATTTCAAGAGTATTATAATTACTTAACGTCAGTGTAAGAAGCGCTTACACTCCACAGCCAGTTTAGCCAGTTAGCGTTAGCTGTGTGGTGTTAGCTCAATAGCGTCGCTAGGAGAAGATGTGAGTCACTGGGAAAACAAATGAGTCACACAAGTGTATTACTTAAATAACTTGATACTCAGTATGTGTGATATTTGAAAGATGTCCCGAATTGATGAGTGGTTCATTACTATTAGGTGTGTTAAGACTCCGTGTATGTATTTTCAATGTACACTTTCCAGTACGGAAGAGAGCATACAACTGTCTCTTTTCTGAATGAGGTTTGGTTTGTCAGTCTCAGACAGCGTGATATCGAGGTGATATCGGTATGCCTGGCTCTACGACTCCACGTTTCCATTTCAGTATTTTGAACTATCTACTTAGCAAGGTGTCAGGCTATGTAAAATACAGTAAAGACGTCTCTGTCATTGCAGGCTGTTGAATTGTGGCTGACAACTTTGAGTCAGGCACACACCAAACCAAAGGAGGAAACACTGAGGTATTATAATGAAATATTACTGTATGTGTA
The DNA here is from genome assembly GCA_002120245.1 of Maccullochella peelii. Taxonomy (NCBI): domain Eukaryota; kingdom Metazoa; phylum Chordata; class Actinopteri; order Centrarchiformes; family Percichthyidae; genus Maccullochella; species Maccullochella peelii. Next base: position 92,127 of record LKNJ01002371.1, on the reverse strand, counting down.
CAGTCACTGTATACCATTTAAGAAATTAATCCTCAGTTTCATTTCAGGTCAGAGTGAGAAGGAACTTTGCTCCACACATGAGGAGGCATCAGACAAGACGGCTATAGCACAAGAAACCCAGGACTTATGGATCCCATTGACTCTGTACAAGGTTTCCAGTATCAGCTTTTCTGACTAGCTGTTACATTTAAATGCATTGATACTGTAGCTACAGCAACTGAAGTTACAGGATGTTGACTACTCTGGTCAGTTGATACCACTGTGTATCCTAATGCAGTGCAAAATAAATAGCAAAAAATTGTCAGGCCATGGATTATAATAATCTTGCTAGGCGCTTGGATTTAACGCCGTGTTGTGTTTATTTTGCACAGAGATATACATGAATATACTCTGGATGACACCTGCCATATTACTATGTTTTAAAGTATGGTTTCTTTTTGTAAGGATGCAGCCTGTAAGAGTAATATTTGGTGAGATGTAATGACAGGATAAATGTAAAGATAGTTGTGCACATGGTCGTTTTGGTGAAGCTATATTCTTATTTTCAATACATTTTTAGTTTTCATAGAGTAATAACATCAGTCTCCTCGCAGGGCAAGAGGAGCCGTCAGAGCAGCATTGCGATTTAACACCCAGGTCCAAAGGACGACAACGGAAGAAAAATCCAAAATATCTTGATTATGAAACTGAGTTTGATGTGAAAAGTGTCCCCCCAAGACCATCTAGAAAGAGCTCAGGAAGAGGGGGGGCAACTTCGAAAGAGACTCCTGCAAAGAGTGGAAAAGCTAAGAATGCCGCACAACAGACTGCGGATGGGGGAAAAGAAGCAACTGACAAAACACCTCAAGAGACTGATGGAAAAACCTCAGAGGAAACTCCTAAAAAGGCAGTTAGAGCCAAGAAGACCCCGACAAAAAAGACTCCCACCAAAAAAACTGCCACCAAAAAAACTCCTGCTAATAAAACTCCCACCACTGATGGGGGCCTCCCAGCTAGGCAGGGTGGAGTTGTAGATACTGTGCAGCAGGAAAATGGGACGCCAAAGCCAAAGAGAAAGTATGTGAGGAAGCAGCCTGCACAGACAGTGGAACCAGTTGCAGAACCACCATGTAAGGAGGCTCAAGGGGAACCTCCTATTGAACCTGAGGAGGAGACCCGACCGGGTGGCCGCCCCAGGAGAAGTGCTGCTAAAGCGTAAGTTGCATGTAGTCTGTGTTACATTTATTGTATTCAGCTATAACATAGTTTGTCAGACATAAAGTAATTTATATGTAGAGGTATGGGGTCAGAAGTATACAAATTTAGTACCTTTGAGAACATTCTTCTATTTACAAGCAGCAGCTTCCGTGCATACAATTTCTCAAAGGGAAATGTAGTCGTTCTATATTAAAAAAATGTTGCAAACATTTCTCCAGGGCATTGAAGTACCTCCACATTTTGGCAAAAGAAGTGCTCGGTCATCCCAGCGATGACGAGTCAGGCTCCCAGCCAGGAACCAAGAGTGAAGAAGACCCAGTCACAGAGCGGAAAAGTCTCAATGGAAGCAAAGGTACAGTACAAATAGTGTCCCAGTGTGGCTTTCTACTGCTGGGCAACCATTGACCGTTGCCAGAATACCTGTTGTTGTAGTTTGGCAATTTGACAATGATTTTGATTTGACATCAGAGGTTTTACTATTCCATTTAAACCAAAGTAACTTTCCCTTTAATATCTTGAGTTATTTTTAGGCCAATCTTGAACATTATTGCAAATCAATGAGCAGAATCATTGTGATGAATTGCATTGTTTTTAATTCACTGGTTTAGCCCAAAACAAGATATCCCATCTGTTTTTTTATCTTGAAATACTTTGGCAATTCAACTTGCAGATAAATTACTATATCATGATATATATTAATATTACAGTTTAATATTACCTAAACTTTAATAAAAGAATGTACCTACGTGACCCCCTGCACTAATAGCAGTAAAGAGCCCTACGTACTCTGACATGAATTATTCTTGTTTACATCCCTTCAGGGCGTAAAGGCAGAAAGAGGAAACGTTCGGACTATGACAGTGATCCTGCAGAAGATGAGGACTTCGTTCCAGATGTTGAGGAGGTTGAGGAGGTGGAAGATGAAGATGAAGATGAAGCAGAAGTAGAGGACTCCGACTCAGACTTGGGGACAGGCAGCGGAAGTCCAGAAACTTTTCACGTCAACAGGATCTTTGTTAGTAGTCTTCTTGTCTCTGTTGTGTCTCTTTGAAATGTGGTGGCCTGACATTGAAAGGAAAATTACTTTCCGTTATCATCTGAAGGTTATGCTTTTGGTTTGGCGATTGTTCTTATTGGTTATGATCACATTTTGCTCACCTCCTTAAATTTCTTTGATATGGCGACTCGGTGACCAGTAAACACCACTTAACAATAGAGTGATTACAGTTTGGATAAAACCGCAACAATAGCATTGTCTTTAATTTACAAGTCAATGGATTTATAACTGATCAAAACCAAATTATGAATTATTATTAATTAAAAAAATTAAGGGTTCTTTAAGACAAAATTTAGATCTCTGCAGAACTATTACTGAAAAGTGGGCAATTAAAAATTTAACTCATCCAATCTCCTTTTTCTCCTGCAGACGGGCCGGTGTAGGAAAACCCCCAACGGGCTCAACACCAACATCATGAGAGCTGTTTGGGAGTCCACTGAGACCACCAAGAAATTGTAAGTCGCTTCACTCACCACTGCAGTCTGGTTGTGGTTGTTTCTGCCCGCCTTGTTTCACCAACAGAGAATATTAGTGAAGAGCCACAGGCTTTTTAGGATTGAGAAACAGAAAGCAAATCTGCTTTCATTCTTGAGAAACCTGTGCAGGTAGATACTTAAACATTGGCAATCTCAAAGTCAAGACAGTGATAGTGAGTGGCTGTTAAAAGTTATGTCTTTTTTCTAACCACACACATAGTATAGAAAAACTAACTCAGCCGTGACATTATTTCACACATTCGGTGACACTGATGTGCAAAACTACACTGGAAAAACATACCATTGAGAAATAAGTACTTGGTTACGAAACTGCTTGTTATTTTTTTTGTGTGTGTGTGTGTGTGTGTGTGTGTGTGTGTGTGTGTGTGTGTGTGTGTTTTGCAGCCGTGAGGAGCACTACAGCAGCTGGGTGTTCCCAGAGTGGGTCCCCTCCACCAGTGACTGGCACCCTGTACCACAAAGGTAGTTAACCGTTAACCTTTGTTTGCAATTAGTGACATTATCTAGTTTTCTACAAGAAAGAGGACTTTTAAAGTGATCAAAACAAAATACCATATTATAATGCTTTAATTTTTTAGCGTGAAACACTTGACTTTCTGCACTTTAAAAGGTGCTTTTTAAATTAACCTATTTACTTACTTACCACAGTGGCCAAGCTCACTTTGACTGCTTTTTTTATTTTATGCACTGAAACATCTAACCTCAGAAATCCATGTTGGACGTTCTCAGCTCTTGGGCAACAACCTGTTTGTCTCAACAAATTTGAATAGATGTGGTTAGTTTGTGTGCTGTTTTATACTCAGACACACACACACACACACACACACACACACATATATATATAAAATCAAACTTCAATTAGTTAATTATCAAAGGTTTGTGTGTCTTATGTGTTATTCAGCGATCTGGAGAAATACCTGCCCCAGGAGCTTCAGTCGGCTGCTTTCAAAGTGTCCAGAGAAGGCCTCAGTAAGGAGGAGACGCCTCTGCAAAGACTCAGCAGGTATATTACTTTTCCTTTTTAAAATATCACTGTCACTATGCCAGCTACCAACTGCTGAAATGTTTGCTTTGTTGTTTAGACAAATCAGAACTGAGTGAGAGGACCATTCTCCTTGGAGAATGATTATATTTACACTTTCACATTAAAATATAAATATGTTTTGGCGTTAGTTCAGTGACATTTTAAAAGTCAGAGTTGGTATTTTTGAAGTAAAATCCTGTTCTTTTTTTTAAAGCCTTTTTGTTTATGTAACTGAGCAGGTTCACAGCAGTGCCTGCTCACCCAGAGCGCTGGGACATGTTACTGTATGCGGGTGGACCGGTCTGGGCCATGGAGTGGTGTCCTACACCTGATGGTGCGCCGGCCACCCAGTACATAGCTCTGGCCTGCCATCGCGGGATGGACGACCGGCACTATGTCAACAAGACGTACACTGAACCAGGACTCGTTCAGCTGTGGGACGTGGGCAAGCTGGAGTACAACAGCAGGTACCGCTGAAGTGGACGCACTGTGGGGCTATTTGAGGTCTGATAATGATAGTTTTTGGATCAAAGCTTCTATAACTTTGACTATTTTTCTGCAGTCGACTGATGCATTTGTGCTTAATTGGCTACATCACTGCCGAGCTTTTCTCTTAATTTGGAAATCCAATCCTCAATCAATCCACCATTTTTGTCTTTCTCACCATTAATGTCTATAATAAGGGGTTTTCTGTGTTGTTTCCCCCTCTCCTTTGTTTTTTTATGATACACCTACATGCTGTCTCTTTAACCCACCTCCGTCTCTGCAGACCAGACTCCCAGCCAGCCTTGGCCTATGGCTTGGCCCAGGACAAAGGCTTCATCTGGAATCTAAAGTGGTGTCCTGCAGGAGGCTGGGAGCCCCCCAGCTGTGGCAGAAAGGTAAGGTGTTTTCAAAGTGGGCTTCCACCAACATAAGTTTTTGAAAGCCAGTATTAGCATATTTGGTCTGGAGTTGCATATAGCTAATACTTAAAATATCAAACCTTATCCCCAAAGGCTCCTTTCCTGCCCAGACTGGGTCTTCTGGCAGTTGCCAGCTCCTCCAGTGTGGTCACCATTTACAGCCTGCCCCACCCTGAAGCTCTGCTCTCCAACAAGAAGCTTGCTGACTCTGGTAAGACTGTGAATATTAAACACAACTGGCTACAATTTCGGTATTCAGTATTTATAACGATTCAATTACAAGTATTGTAACAATGACATAGTGGTATTATGGTTTTGCTTAACTGTAAAAATGATACACAAAGTTCCTGACCAAAGCACAACCCTGACTCGACCAGGTTCGTCCATTATCCTCAGAGGGTCAGAGCCTATCCCAGCTGACATTGGGCGAGAGGCGGGGTACATCCTGGACTGGTCGCCAGTCAATCACAGGGCTGACACATAGAGACAGACAAACATTCAGAGAACCCACACAAACATGGGGAGAACATGCAAACAGAGCACACAGAAAGGCCCCAGCCGACCGGAGGCTTTCGAACCGAGAATCCTCTTGCTGTGAGGTGACGGTGCTAACCACTGCACCACCGACCAGATTCAGACATCCAGAAAATGAAAATGTGTGCTTTGTTCAGTAGAGGGCAGTGTTGCCTTTCTAAAGCCTGAAGTCAGTTTGTTGAATACCTGATTCCTGCTGTAGCCTGTGAGCACACAGGACTGCAGTAAAGCAGCAGCTCATGGCAGCATTGTAAAAATTAAAACAGCTGGACTATGGATTTTGACTATGGACATCTCGCTGAACCCCACCCAACTGCTGATTTTCACATTATCTTTGCTGCAGTGTATTACACACCTCCCTGTCTCTATTTCTTCACACACCACAACAAATAATGACACATTAAATGTGATAACAGGGAAAAAAAGAGAAAGGAAACGAATAAGGACAAATCCTTCTGTCCCGTTGTAGAAGAATCTCACCCATAGCTCCCGTACATATTCTGGCCACTAGAAGGTGAGAATAGAGGTTGAGAAAAAGTGCTTTGAGCAGGCGCCATGGTAACTTTGAAGCACCATGCGCCTCTGAGAGTGATTGGGGGTAATGTGGATCCATTTGTTGACTCAGACATTTGGAGTTGCCACGAAACTGTTATCAAACACATTTGATATCCAGTGACCCGTTACCTCAAATTTAACCAACGAGAGGTGAAGGACACACGAAGATGTGAAGTGTAGGGCCGACTGTAAAATACAATTTCAGCAATACTTGTACACATCGCTTGTTTATATACATATTTGGAGGCTTGGCCGGGGGAATTGTAGAGGAAGAAGTGCATCATTTATCTCATTTAGGGTTTGAATTATAGATTAATCAGCAGATTATTTTCTCAATTAATTGATTAATCATATATAAAATGTCTGAAAATGGTGACAAATGGCCATCAGAACTTCTTAAAGCCCAGGGCGACGTCTTCAAATTGCTTGTATTGTCCGACCGAACAGCCAAAAGCGTTTACACTGATCCTCACAACAGAAAAGCTGGAACCGATGAATATTCGGCATGATCCCACAGACACTCAACATTTGAGCCAAAATAGCCTAATACTGCTGTTTGACACAACTTCAGACTACACCAAATAAATAAAAAGGTCTGTCTTAAGGCATTTATTAGTTTCTGACTCTGGGAAAGTAGGAAAAACAGTCAAATTCCCCCAAACTACTGTATCTCTGAACTATCTCTTTAACCAAATGACACACATTTCTGCTATTCTATGTGATCTTCTTTTGATAACTAATGTAATACTTTTTCACTTCCATTCACTGAGCCTCCCCTGCCACTGTTTGGAGCCCACCCCAGGGAGGCCTGCCTCTGACTTGAACAATTTATTATCAAAATAGTTGCTGATTAATTTTGTGTTTATCGACTAATTGCTTAATTGTTTTATCTCTAGTCTCATTAGAATTACTTCAGGTTACAATAGGTTAACTCAACATTAAGTATATAATCAGTCAAACGGCACCATATCAATCATGTCAGACATGGACATCATTAACTGGTCTGGATCTCGTATTCAATGAAAGAACAGTATCCATAAGACCCTCAGCCTCCTTGAGTGCATTTTAGAGCTTGGGGGTCTATCAAACTGTTTAATGCAGCTTTAACAATGGCAGTAATTAACAGCTCCTCTGAAAGGGTTAGTTGAATACACACACACACACACACACACACACAGAATGCTCCCCAGGAGTGTGAGTATGTTTGACATTATAGATGCTGGAGCCTGTGGTCTCGTCTGTTCAGATCACTGTGTCAGATGCCTCTGGGGTTTTGCTGATGGAAGACTGTATGAATGAGATTAATGGCGAGCTCATCTGCCACATGCATCATACACAGAAACCTGGTTGTGTCTGCGCATGTGTGTGTATGTGTCTGTTTATCTGCCCAGCGGTACAGGCTAAACTGATTAAACACCACACCAGTCTAAGATCATAGCATTTCAGTACGGCACACACCTCGAAAATGAACGATCACACACTTTGCATTATATCGCTGTTACGCCTTGTGTTATGGAGCATATCTTCTCTGTAGCACAGTGTAACATGAGGGTTGGCTGATATTTGTGTTTGTGATAATTACATTTTTTCAGTGAAGAATGCTGATACTCAACATTTTTTGTGCATACGTAGCACCTTAAAATTTGGCCATTTTCTTAAGAAAAACTGCAAATAACTAGGGCGTCTTGCTGAATGTTTTTCTTCTCACAGTCTTAAACCACCACATATCTCCAATGAATGCTATAAAATTAAATGCTTCTACATTAGCTTGCCCAAATTTGTATTTATTTTGATCAAACACTAACAGCAGCTCCATTATTCACCTATAATTTTATGTATCACACCAGCAAGAGTTGGAATAGACAAAGACACAGCTGCCTTTACTTTGATTTAAGTGCAGGCACCATTATAGAGGAGCTCATGCATTGTCATTTGTGTGTAAATATTTAAATTAAATACAGTATATTGGGTGACAACAGACTCCACTGTATTACGCTTGGCTTGGTTTTACAATTAAGAAAAATTTAAATTTCCAGTGCAGTTTGGGCATAAAAAGCCACATAAAATCTGACATTTCCATTCTTTTTTTTTTTCCCTTTTCTCCCATTGCTTCATGGCCCCTGCTTTCCATTTTATTTTGTAGCCATGGGTCATTGGGTCCAGTTTCCAACGAGCTACTCCATCAGCCCCCTGCTTCCAACCATAGGTTATAGTTATTGGATCGAAAGGTTGCAGAGTGCTCATGTTTGAAGATACCGTCTCCTGAACACACACACAGGTGGCTGCAGAGAGAGACTCGGACTTATACTTGGACTTGGACTAATACTGAGCTATTTTTAACAGGGTTATAGGCAGGATTTTAGAAATACTGAGGTCTTGCGTCTAAGTTTGACCAATGCACCATTCAAAAAGTCTTTCTGTGTTTTTCCCCCAACACGAAGGTCTAAACGCTGCTTCAAAGCTTTCTCCACACTTCCAGGAGTTCCAATTCTTGGAAATACTGAATACTTAATATTTTTGTTGGCCAAAAAGTACTTCTGTTTAAAAATGTCGAGTCTAAAAATACTGGAATCAGCCTGCAATGATTAGGATATAGCCTAACTCCCCAATTCCCAGAAAAATGTACAGAGTGACATGACATCGGTGTCCTCAATTGTAGCTATGACCCTGTTTTTGAAAAGCAGACATGATATAAAAATCTATTGAATAGCAGAGCCTCAGAGTGGTGAGGTTGTCCAGTTGATTGGTTTGTCCAACACGTTTGGTTCAGAGCAACACACCTTGACAAGCACTGACAGTAGCTAGATTGCAGTCCCATATGACTCTCCTAATGGTTTTAAAGACCCTTGACCAAAATGTTTCACTTATGGACAAAAAATATCAACATCTAATGGCAACATTGCCATGAATATGGTGTTATTGGTCTTATCCCAGTCTTGCAAATTAAAAAGCATGGACATCTGTTTGTTTTATCTTTAGCCAGGCTAGCTGCCAGCCAAAAACAGGACATCATCCCCTGGCCAATTATAACATTTACTTAACCACAGCAGCTTAAGATCAAAAACAAATTTCGGACTTCCAACTATTACCTCTCTGTTTGATTTTTCTTTACAATGACCTTTACAGCCTCACAGAGCCGCCAGCGTGACTGCAGACTCTTAGCCTTGTCCATCACTCTCCATAGACCCCTCAGTAGAGAGAACCTACCCTCACATTAACTTTGGTCATAATCATAATATTTGGTGACTATAGGTAGGATGTGGGCATTTTTGTAGGCTTTCAACAAATATCTTGCAAACAGACTCTGCTGTCTCATGTAATTTTGAGCCGCTGATCTGGAGTTTATTTAGCGGACATCAGCTGAACTGTTTTACAAGGGTAGATGGGAAAATGTATTTTGAACTGGCCTTGGAGAGGCGGGGGAGGGATGGAGATGGTAAAGGTACATTAAACCAAGTGAAAAATTACCAGTGAATTGCTTTATAGCTTTTCACTTCTTTTAGCCTGACACGCCGAGCACTAATTGAATGCAGATTAGCTATCTTACATGACCATGGATGGAAATAATTCCCCTGAGATTCAGTATCAGATGAAAGGGTTAAAGGTGAAATTGGCTTGGAAAGGATTAAATAGGGTGTGTGTGTTTGTCTATCTCGGTCTCTCTCCACCAGCCCAGTGCTGTTTGCGACAGATAATTATAAATGGCTTTTGGCCGTCCAGTCGCCAGAATGAATGAGTAAGTGAATGAGAAGAGGGAGCTGTTAGAGTGTGTGGAGGGTTAGGAGTAAAAAAAAAAAAAAAAAAAAGACAAAAGGGAGAGTGTGAGATGGCGTACTGAACGCACATAATTTACAACGACGTTCTCTGTCAGACAAGGATCTGTAATTGAAATGACAAAGAAGATGCATCACCGAGCCAGTTGTTAGTGTTGGAAGCTATGAATTTTAGGTCTAGTAGCTGACACCTCTTGTATCCCTACTCTGTCAATCATCAAGGACTTACTCGGGATTGGGCGGGGAAGGAGTTTGGGGGAGGGGTCACAGGAAGGCCAAGTTAAAGTGCTTTAATTTGTGTTTTTCACCACAGGAATCTGTTATCAATCTTCAGTTTAGGGTAAATGCTTTTAATGCTAAGATTATTTTCAGATTAGGGTTTAAAACGTCAAGGTTTGTGGTTAAAAACCAGAGTAGCTTTAGTTGAAGGTAACATTAGCTGTATTAATGTTAATTTATTGCCACTTTAACACAAAAACCCTGTGTATGATGTAGGCTAATTACCATCATCAGTTATACCAGACTGTTGGTCACGAGCAAATACTTGTTATTACAGTTCATACAGAGCTCGGCTCTGCAGCTGTAGTAATGTACACGTCTTTGCTAAACCACAGAATTGTATTAGTTGTTTAAACCTATAGACCTAACAGGGTTGTCAAGTTTCAGGTCATAAAGTGTGGTTGCTGCATGTTAAACATAACAAAATAGTTTCATTTGGCAGAATTTCTGTATTTTGTCATTTTATGTAAAGAAAATGCAGGTATCTTTTGTTACTGAGAAGAAAAGAAGAGAGGAATTTATGTCTGAGAAGGCGAGAGGAGAGGTTGTCAACAATTGTAAAATAACAAAATATTAATTCTGCAGTCAATATAGTAACTTGTGTTGACTCATATCAAAGTCTCAGCTTGGCCTTGTGAAACCATGTTGGATAATGTCAGTTGACGTATTCTCACTGCCGACAAGCTTGGGTTCACCCGGAGTCTGGGCTTGATTTAAGACGTAAGAGGCTTATATAAAAGTATGAGTGTGTTTTTTTCAGAGGACGAGGTAAGTTGATGGAAGGTGTGGAACAGTGAGGAGGACACAGTATTGATCTGAACTCTAAGTAATCTAAACTGGAGGAGGAGAGAAAACTAATGATGGGGAACAGTCTGACACCTTTTTTTGTTGTTGGAGTTTACATCTATTAAACACAACAGTGATTTCCAAGGCAGGCATGGCAGAATTACTTCTAAAGTGGTGCTTAACATCCAGTCATTTTGAACCACACCAGGGGAGGGGCCCTAGAGATGGCGATATCAGTTGGACCATTGGTCTGTCTGATAGATTGCCGTGAAACTTGATACAGAAATTCATGTTCTCCAAAATACCTTTGCTTAACTTTGGTGATCCCCTGACAGGATACCTCTAAAACTAATGATTGAATTCCCATCAACCTCAGCTTTACTTCAAGCTTAATGCTAACATTAGCATGTTACCATTCTGAATTTACGCATGTGAAAGAATAACTACACCCAGATTAATAATCCTACTTGTGCTGCCATCTAGTGGTTACTGTGTGCACTGCCACACCCTACTTTTAAATTCTGCGCCAATGTGCAATGCTACATCATAGCTGGGTGTGGTCACAAGAAGTACAGTCTGTGTACGACCAATTCTGTAACTTTCCGAAACCGGCTATGCAACATCCACACCCACTTCATGCCGTGATTGGCTCGCCGTGTGGAGGTGAGAAAGGAGCCGGGGTCTGAACTTCTCTTTCTACCTTCATGTGAACTGAGTGCAGCACTATGAATGCCTTTCAGGAGAGACTGTCTGAAAATGTGCACCATTATCCCCGTATTTAAACGATATTGCGTCTCCCCCCCTCTGTATGACAGTCTGCTTTTCACTCAGCCCTCCGGTGTGATCAACAGCTGTAAACGCTTTTGAATTCCAATGTGGTCGGTCAGCACGTCGTACAAACTCTTTCTGTCTCATTTGTATGCTCATTGTATAGATTCCAGTGCTTAGTTTTAATCATCATTACCAATAAACACATTCCAAGTGTGATTTATTTTCTCTCTGCAGGAAATGCCAGCCAACAGCTGCCAATATACCAGGTAGGCTCCTATTAAAAATGTTTGTGTGTCTCTTTCTCATTTAATCTCATGCTGCCACAATCCTCTCTATTTACCTTGTTAGATTCTGGCCACCTACACATTAGGTTATGAAATACCTAATGTATACAGTATGTACAGTATAAAATAATGTACAGCCCTGCTGTTTGCATTGTTGTTGCGGTGACATTTGTTTGTTCCTCCCTGTTGTTTTCTGCAGGCAGAAGGAGTGTTAACACTGAAGCTGGGCTCCTTTAAAGCCCCTCGCCATGAAAAGAGTGGACAAGTCCTGTCTATGGATTGGCTGCCTGAAAAACCACACAATATAATGGCTATTGGATTCTATGATGGTATGAATTGATTTCTTGCCAATGTTCTTTATTAATCGGTTCAGTGTTTGAAAGAACAAACTAATCCACAGTCTAAATCCCCTCAGGATCACCTGTATGCATTTTTTACTCTTGTTGCTGATTGAAAAACTTTTCTTTTTCCTCAGAATAGCACTCACCTCCTTTTTTTTTTTTTTTGATCTAGTTGCTTTACTGTCATCTTTATTTGTGTACAGGTGTCCTTTGAAAGTTAAATGAATATTAATTATAATTATAATATAATTTTTTTTTGTGGTCTTGTGTGTTACATTCTTGCTCTTTCTCACTCTCTCCCTCCAGGTATTGTAGGTCTGTGGGATCTGTCCACGAAGTCTGCACTGTTGCGAGTGCGAGAGTCAGGCGAGTCACTCAGCCTGCTGCCCTATCGATGCCTCCTGGCTCACGACCATGCTGTCCGGGCCCTGGCCTTCTGTCCTGCCTCCAGGTAGACACTTTCCCCCTGACCTTTTCAACTTGATCTCTATGTGTTTATCATCGTGCAAGATTCCTATATAGACTAGTACATTTTCTATTACTGTCTGTTGTAGGAAAGCTTTGTTTGTTCTTTCAAATGTTGCACTTGCGTTCATGTGCCAAGCAGTAGCAAGGAAGACTAAGATAAAATGTTGTGACATCAGAATCACGTATCTCGCAATGATCTTGCATGATACAGGATTTGGATTGAAGAATAGTGCATGCTTATGACAGTAATGACCAGTGTAAATGTTATATGACCATGTCGGTCTTTTACAAGTACACAGGGATAATGTTGTAAATCAGTAAAGGTAAAAAGTGGATCAAGAGCCTCCATTGTCTGCAGAAAACCAGCATTCAACAGCTTCAAATGGATTTAAATTCACAAGCACATCCAAGTGGCTATGGTGGTTCTTCGCACTTGCCATGATTCAGGCAAATCAAGTTTATTTGTATAACCCCTAATCATAGAAACACTTTCAAAATGATAATAATGAAACAAAAAAAATTGTTTGGGAAAAGAGAATGAATTGCATGGATTGCAGGATTTTCTGTTTGCTTGTTTTATCTTTTTTTAGTTTTTTTTCTCCCTCTTCTTTAGTTTGGCAGTTTTATTCACAGCCAATTAAAATGTGGGTTAAAGCCAGCTCTGGTACTTTGAGCCAAAGGCAGCGCAATACATCTTGAAAGCAGAAATTTGTGATGAAGTTTGGCAGAAAAGCCCTCGCTCCAGTGGCACTAATTCAAAATGTAGGGTACAAGGCCGGGCGTGCAGCCATGTCCTCTCTAAGCTATCACCATTCAGATGAGGTAACACTTATCTCTCTGCTAGTCAGTGTCCACTGACCTTCAGGCTGCAGCCTTTCTGAGCTCACATGACCCTGAGTAAGATCTTTCCTAAATTACTCCAAAGTTATCAGGCGTAAAACCTTCTGAGAATACATGGAGGAAAGAGAGAAAGAGGAAAATTAAAACACACGTTTAGAAAAAAAAGCAAGTTTACAACTTTAATTCAGATAAACTGCTCGTAACTTTCTTAAAGTGAGTACATCCCAAATTCTGATTCATGCTGTATAAGACTATGGCTATGCACAGAGGTGAACACTGACTGGCCAATATTTGATATGAGATAAACGGTCATATCTCATCATTTCACTCAAACCCTCGTAGAGACGGTTTCACCCCTCTTAAATCTTTCTCTGCTCCATTATGCAGCTGATGTATATGTAGATGAGGAGGAAGATGGAGGGGTCATTTACATCACTGATGTCTGCTACAAGGATTCACTGATACGCTGTGCAAGTCAGCAGAACGGTAAAGCAATTTCCCGGGCCGAAACTGGCTTTTTATTAAAAATCTGATATTGGCCAGTCAGAGTGTCATCCACCTTTTGATGTTAAAGAGTTTCCCCATTTTTTCTCCTAAACTGCTCCAGTAGGAGTAGACATCATTTTTTAAGGTGCTTACAACCCACCTAAAAAAATGATTAATATGGCTTTTGGTGCCACAAAAGGTGAAGACAATTATATGTGTATTGACCATCAGGTCAAAATATGAGATCTCAGCATCCACTTTCAAACTCTGCTGATGCTCTCCAGCATCAGTTTGACCTTAATCGTACGTAGTAGTTCAACAGCAGCACCGTTCATCTCTGGGCAGATCTGACACTAATTTGATCATACATTGGAGTTGCTTTTCTATAAAGGCAACTTTAGTTGAACCAAAGGTGCATATGTGAATAGCAAGATCTATCCTCCCGAGAGAGTCACCCTCCTGGCAGCAGAGAGACTCAAGAGGACACGCATCTTGTCTGGGTCACTGCTTTTTAATTACACAGCCATGTTGAAAGAGGTCAGACTAGCCCTCTCTCTGTTCCACTTCTGTTTCTTTTTTACAGTTTATTTTCAACTGTAAAATGTCCTGCCCAGTACATTTCAAAAAAACAAATTTAAGTAAAACATCAATATTGGTGTCAGCCTCAAAAATCGGTCGGGCTACAATATTCATTTTTAAATAAAAAATGGACACTAACAACATTTTATCTTTTGAATTGTCAACTCTGTTTCTCTGTGTCTCTCAGACACCTGTTGGTGACAGCAGGAGAAGACCGCTATGTGAAGACATGGGATCTGAGGAGGCTCTATCATCCCATCACTGTTCTGAAACGCTATCTGACCAATGAAATCTATTGGCCATTGAAAGCACCTGGCCTCCTGTTGGCCCAGGAGAACGCCTATGCAGCGTAAGAGCGCTTCTCTGTTTTTCCCGTCGTAACATCCACAAATGTCCATTAAGTAACTGCTATCACAGGACATCTATAATATGAATTTGTGGTTTACGTAGGATGAGGTGTCTCTGTTCTGCTTTTGTTTCCACTGTACTGGGCACTCCTCAGGAGTTGGTACTAAGTCCAAGCTTCAGGTACTCTCAGGGGGTAAGCACTGCAACAGGCGACAGATTGAAAGAGGAGTAGACAAAGTGAGATTAGAAGATGTTGAGAGACTCAACGATTCCACTCGATAGTGTCCACATCCCCAGTTTCTAACACAGGCTTTCTGTAAATGAGATAACATTTAGACATCCTCTGCATTAGTTCCAGAGCCACCAGTAAATTGACTTTGACTTTGAAAGTTGGTGGGCTTCTCCTTTTTAAAGTACGCTGTAAGAATGTACAGTACATGGGGGTCATTCTGAGATTTCAACATGTTTTATTTCCTTTCTTACTACCAGTCATGTTTCATTCTGTCGGTTTTATTTTTTTGTTCAGGAGTGGTTCACATGGAGTCCACTACTTTGACCATAGCGTGCGCGCCGTCTTCGCAGTTCCTAGAACAGGCACGCTGTGGGTGAGTGTGACTGTGTTGTAATCTTCCATCCTTCAGTCATTGGTATTCCCTAAATCCTCTGAAGAGAAATTAGCTTTGGTCTTTAGGAAGTCCTTGAATTGTGCACATGACGCTCATGTCAGGGGGTGTTGTTTGTTTTTGGACTTGTGTGCTAGTCATGGAGCGATCTTCACGAAACACTTTCGACCATAAGGTCAGTTTATAAATGTTCCTGGTACCAGAACACCTTAGCCAAATATGAGTTTGACCCAGACCATAAAAGGATCAGGCTGGCGTTATTCTATATTTTTTAAATTGTCAAAAAATCCCATGAAAAGACCAAAACCCAACAGTGCATTAGTTCCTATAATGCTTTCCTTCCCTGCCTTGTCTGTGGCACTCAGCCCCAAGCCTGTTGGTTCCTACTGAAGACATAAATATTAAAAAACGGCTTATGAATCTATAATTAATGTTCTAATTTTAAAAAAAGGCTAAATATCTTCCTAAAATAGCTGGACACTTTAGTTTTTATCAATTACTCATACAGGAGTAAATACTGCATTTGTTGGGGACTATTTTCAGCCGCGGATTAATACACATTTGGTGCTTTAGTGAGTTTTTACAGGCAGCAAGACATCATACGTGGGATTGAGTCCAAATAAACTCCAGTGTGTGTTCATGGTGATGAAGGATGTGTTTTTAATCGTTTTTGGACGACAATGGCGCTCTATGGCAGAGAGGAATAAAATATATCGGTTTTAGATACACACACACACACACACACACACACACACACACACACACACACACACACAATGCTTGTTAGTGCGATCAGTTCATTGTTGGTTTTGGTCTTTCCGTGGGATTTGTTTATAATAAGAAAAACAAAGAATATCACCACTCATCCTTTATAGCCCTTGAAAACATTTCTTTTGCTGCACCTTCTTTGTTGTTAGCTGTGTGATGAATAAACTGCACCTGCTTGACCTGATAAATACTTGGCATTTTTATCTTGAGGCAAATTCTGATGCTGAACTTAGTCTCATAATTCAAACTCTCTCTCTAAATGTCTTAAACTCACTGTATGTAATTTAGAAACCAGTTTTTCTTCACTGAGAGTTACGGTCACTTTGTATTATTCCTACAACAATGCCACAATTCTTAGTAAAACCTAGAGAATTCAATTGCATGATATGTCAGCAAAATCTCAACAAGACTGTAATTCAAGAGGGGAAAAGCTGATATCTTAGTGCTGATTTGTCTCTTTCTCTTTCATTGCAGTCCATATCTTACACTGATTGGTTGAACGGTGTGGTGACATCAGACAGCCTTGGTGAGGTGATCCTCGCCCTGTTACCTCAGATATGCTACAATCCTCAATACGTCAAACGCACGTTAGAGAGACGTTTTGTAAGTTTATTATTCTTTTTGTTTATTTTATTCTTTTTTTTTTTTGTACTGTTTTTTTTTTTTTCCCCTCTTTTTCTTCCACCTAGCTGTAAAAGACCTTTAGTCACTTTTAAGATAATAATTTGATGTTATGTTCCTGCCAAAACATTTTACAATTTAAACAGTGGATTGATTAAAGAATTTTCAGTGAAGTTGTTCCCCTCACCCTGTCTTCAGCCCGTCTACTTCACATCTATGGTGCCTTATGATGCAACTACAGAAGAAAATCAAGAGATGGGAGGAGTGGAGGAGGAGGGAGATGCCGTTGAAGAGCAGGAGGGAGGAGACACAGAAGGACAGGATGCTGCATCTGAAGGAGGGAATGAGAACAACAGTGAAAATGGAAGGGATGGAGGAAGACGTGGAAAGGATAAAAATCCCCCTCTGCGGTTCCAGACATACAAAGAGGCTGCGAGGAAATACTGCCTCCACCATACAGACAGCGATATGGTGGGTAGATTCAAAAACCAAGTGACAAAGTGCAACACATAAAAAAGTTGTTATAATCAAAGGAATAAAATAAAAATAAAAAACAAATGTAAATAAAAGACAGTAAGACGATAAGCCAGGTTTTAGTAGGGCTGGGTGACAAACCTCAATGCTTTTTTGGTAACGACCGAAATCTTTCTGTAGCAACGAGTATCAAGTTCACAAAGCATCGATGCCTTTTCAAGTCTGTTTCACCTCTGACCACACCTAGTGTCAGTGATTAGTTGTTAAATGGGGAAAAAAAGTAAAGCATTGTTAAAAAATGGTTACAAAAGGTTTTGTTATTGATACAAACAGCCTAGGCTTAGGAAACGATTAGAAAATTGCCAACAAGGATCCATTATTATGTGTTTTATAGGCCACTACTACTGTTTTTGGAAATAGCTACTAACAATCAACATTTTGTACGATTTTATTTTTTGCCTGTTTTTTATGTTAGAATAAAATTTTTATCCAGGTGAAAAAGCTGCTGAAATTGCATTTCGACTGTCCCAAGAGATCAAACCTGCATATAAAAGAACATCAACACTTTGTGTAATCTGAGTTCAGAGTGAGCACTTGCAGCAGACACCAGTGTAGTACTAATCTTTATTTATTTATGTAATTAATTATGTAATTTATTACTGTAATTTTAGTGTCCCAATTGGGGTTTTTTCTTGCAGCCATGTGGCACATTGAACACTAAGATAATAAACACGAAACATAACAAACATAACATAAAAATGACCCACCCTATGCAAGCTCACATAAAACAATGAATGTCAAGTGACAGAAAAACATAATTGTACAGCATCGATTGGCGTACATACAGCCATCATCATCCATCCCAATCATCAGTTATGAATTGTATCAAATAAATTGATGATTTAATTAATTATATCATAATACGTAATAACACCTAAATGACATGTAAACCTAATTATTGGTTTAACAACGCTGTTAAATCACTATCAAACCAAGCAAATACATTTTTTGTGATTATTAGTTTTAATTGTAGTTTTAAACTCACACATACTACACGTGTAACAGTGTTATAATAATCATCTCCTCCGACTTCCAGCGGACCTTTGCGAGAAGCGAGAAGCGAGCCATGTGGAAACGCATGAAAGGCACAGAGGGAAAGGCAACGCTGAACATGGATGAGATGCCATTGGCTGCACTACACAAGGTGTCCACACACACACACACACACACACACACACACACACACACACAGAGTGCAGGTATCATCAGACTCCTGCTGCAGCTCAACATGAAGGAGCAGTGAAGAGAAAGAAACACTAGAAACAGAGGTGAGGGCTGGGGGAAGAGCCTCTTCCTCCTCCCTCTTCTTTCTCCTCCTCTGACGGGCAGCTATAAAGACGGGCTGAATGTAATGATGTGTAAAATGAGAAAAATGTCACCGTCGGTGTAAGGAGGGAGGGGGGAGATGGAAAGCAGCCATTTGAGGATTTGATGTGTTTATTTTTAAGAAGGGCAGAGTGGAGGGTGTCGCGGTGCCCTCTGGGATGAGATGATGGACGGGCACTTCACGGGATAATCTCAATACACCACTAGGTCTTTGACTGGCTTTTTGTCTGAAGGGGATAAATGGATTCGAAAGGAGGAAGGAGACTTGACTCAAGAAGAGGAAGAGGAAAAAATAAAAGAAGAGGCTCACCAGGACGATTTATAGTGATGAAGAGAGGGATAGATGAGCGTCGGTAAAGAAAGGAAGCAGGAGGCAGTGATATTGACCCACTGAGAGCTACAGCTGAGTCATTCACAGAAGAGGGAAGAATAGACAAAAACTACTTCAATAAAAGTATTATTACTTTATAATAATAACTCAAGTGGAAGTAGTCATCAAGAATGCTTAATAAATACTTAAATAAGAGTCTAGCAAAGTTGACATGATATGTGGTGTCCCTCAGGGATCAATACTTGCTATTCAGTCACTACACGTCTCAATGCGACATAACTCATTATACTGATGACACAGTTATACCTGTCCTTGTCCTCATTTTGTGCCATAAATTCCAGATATTTAGTGTTCCCTTTAGAATTTAAATGTTTTGTCTGCGTGGTTAAGCCCTTGAAACTGCATTTAGTACGGTGGCCGAGAGAGCTTAATGCACTGCAACTTAAAGAAAAATTCTCCTCCGTAATAGAGATTCGGGAAATGGGACTTGTTTGTTGGGGCATGCAGAGCAAGCCTCCTGCAGCTTTCCAAATAAACGTAATTAATCATTTCCAATGCTTGTGTCTCAGAAGACCAGACATAAACAAAGAAAGTCATCCCTTGGATTAGCCATTGTGGCTGACATTATAGTGTTGCCCAGTATCTGCTTACTGGGTGACTTGCTAGCTAACCAAACAGCTGTACCTGATAATTTGTTGTTTTGTGTTTCTCATGTAACAACTCCTCACTGTGTCTTGTCTGTCTCCACTGACCTCATTGTGTGTTCAAACTGTGAGAAACTTGACTGATTTAAAGAGGTCTGCAGCTACAAATACAGGCTGTAAAGATTTTGTCCGTTTCTCGTAGCAGATATTGTGAGCACAGATGGCAAACTTTTAATAATCTTCCTCCTCTCCTCAGGTGCGTTTCAACCCCAACATGTGCTGCCATACCTGGGTGGTGTCAGGGGGCCAGACAGGGCTGGTCAGACTAAACTGTCTGAGGAGTATTATCAGCTCCCAGGCCAAGAAGATAATAAGTGAGAGCCAGGCCCAGTTCAATGCACTGTACTCACCACAAGACCAGAAGGACGCCGTCCAAACTGTGACAGACGAGCTATAGCAAGAGTTCAACTTCACTGCAGAATCAGAAGGTGGATCACACTGTCACACGTGGTTTAAGACTGCAAAAAACACAAACCTGCATAAAACTATTTTTTAAGAATGATGAAGACAATAATTAATTAGCACATACAGTAAACTTTAATTGTGTTTCAAGTGTACAAATGCCAGCAATGATATAAAACAAATGATTGGCTTATTCCACTTTAAATTTAAGTAGGAAAAACTAAATGATTCGCAGGTTTTGTGGCATTTCTACAACAGCAGCTCAATGGTACTCTTTCACGAACTCTGAACCTGTTAGCCTCTAGTTGGAATTCAGCCTGAAAGTGTTCAGTTATTGGAGAACCGCAGGTAAGAATTTCCTCCTATAACCTCACCACCTCCACACTCTACGACTTGTCTTTCCACAGACTGAACACTGAACCGAACACCGTGTTACTTTCCCACCAGATGTCTCATAGGGATAATTTTTCCGTCTTTTTCCACTGTTCACCAGACTTTGATCAAAAGTGTCAACGGTGACAGTTTATTTGCCTTCACAAAGTTTGAGTAGCTGGCAGTTAAGTGCCTTGCTTTAGGGTTCCACCTAATGGTTGCTGATTCCAAGTAGGGTTTTCGGGTGGTCCGGTATCTCTTACTTGGCATTCAAATTGCAAATGGAAAACATGGCAGTTCACTGTTGACAGCAGTCCAAGGTAATCGAAATGTAAATTATCAGCTGCATTCACCGTTATGAAATCAACTACTCTCAGGAAAAGTAATTAATACCTGCTGCTTTTTTTTTAATTGATGGTAATAACAACAACAACAACTGAGAATGTTGTTTTTGCTGCCCTCCAGTGGTTAAAGTTGTCTACACTGATGTAGGCTTGTACATCAGGGTGTGTCAGTACACTGTGACATCACTGAGGGTGCGGTTACAGGTGCAACAGACCTGAACCTTGGAACGACAATGGTGTTTTATTATTCAAACAAAAAAAAAGTGAATACATTCAAAATATCAAAAGCATGCATCCTATTTTTTTCACTTTACTCATTATTATTATTCCATTTGTCACTGGTTGGTGCAGAAATTCAAACAAAAGTGTTTCTGGTCACAAAATGGAAGATATGAAGGACTGAGTTGCAAAATGCGAGAAACTGGGTAAACCTAAAACCTTGAGGCTTTCTTGTATGTTATTTTGAGAAACTTTTAATTTTTGCAATCAAGACATTCCACTGCAGTTTAAGTGAGTTTCTGTCATTTGATTTGTTGACCTATTACTAGCAAGAACGTGCAGCAACAGGAAAAGCTGTATTGTTCTTTAACTCGTTCTGCTGGTTGGTTGGTTGGTCGATCAAAAATATTGTGGTCACATTTGTTGTCCAGAGCACAACGATCATTACTACGTGTGCTAGTGTTGGCCTCTTGACAACATGCTATTTAAATATTTTTTTCACAGTACATTAAAGATAAACTTTGTGGTTTTGTTATAGCGCCCCCAAAATCTCCTCCCACCTCGCTGTTGCTGTTTTAAAACTGCAAACTGTGCTGAGTTTCAAAACATCACCAGCAGGCTGGGAAAAATTGGATCGTATCTTTAAGCTCGTTTTCGCTGCTGTATTTTTGTACTTTTACTTTTTTGCTTTTACCATTTAACTCAGGTTATAACTGAGGGGAAATACTTGAATTTTTTTATTGTAACTCTAGATGTAATGTTTATAAAAGACAAATTTTAGGTCTTTTTTTCTTCTTTACCTGTTGAACTTATTTGTGCTGTTGTTCTCATGATTCAAAGGTTTTGATTCATTATTTCTTTTTAAGTATAACAGCTGCAGTATCGTGACATGACCTCATTTATTTTCAGTGTCTACAAAACAATTGGAAAATGTGTATTTATAGATGCAGCTGTCTCGTTTTTAGCAGTTGTCTAAAACATGTTTTCCTCTAAGTTAAATTAGGGGTTTGAAAATGTGCTCATCAGTTTTATTTTTTTTAATTTACAAATCTCATTGACAGTTTCAGAATGATGTTCAGTTAACACAGTGATAATGTCATTACTGGCAATATTATCGTTAACTTGTAAATCCTAAAAATGATCATAAAAGCATCAAAATGTATAGCTGCTCTTCTCTTGTTCTGCTCTGTTGCTATTTTTGAAATGTTACATGCAATAAATGGTTTTTGAAAAAATATTTGAGTAAATATTAAATAAAGGTCTGTTTTAGTAGCTGTTGTGGAGCTTTCAGTCATATCACATGATCTTCATCAGCAGGAGGAGTTTGACCACTTGTCATGAAATTGAAATTGTAGATGTTTTATCAACTGCTGTACTGAGAAAAAAAATACAAATTTGAAGTCTATGACAACTGGGCAAACTCCATCTGCTGATGAAGATCAAGCCCCAGAACAGCTACTATTGGCCCTTGTGGTGTGATTGTTTTGCCAAGAATTAAAGTGTCTAATGGCCTGTTGGCCTGGATTAGTGATATAAACTGTAACTACGCGGCTTCAGAATGATCATTTTTATCAAAACCAAAATACAAAATAGGGTTTGTGTCTAAAATGGCTAATCTTCTGCTTTAAAGTGACCTCTTTGACCTGCATCTCTAAAACAATCCAGCCTCTTTCCATCAACTGCAATCTTTTATTCCACTTTACAAAAAACTCTAGCCACACATAAAAATGAAATATCAAACATCACAGATGTGACGTGGATTTATGCAACATCACCAGAACACAAATAAGACCGATTGTACGAGGAAATAAATGTATTTACACGTGTATACACAAAATCATACACAGAAAATACACAATATTTGACATATTTACAACAGTCACACAAAGACAGCAACAGCACAATACAGAGCATTCTCAAACATTAAACTTCCATAGTGAACTGGAATGAATTTAACTTCATCAGACCGTAAAGAAAGACTTTGGCTTCGGTTTAACACCGCAGCCTGTAGAGGAGAACTTCAGTATGCATGTATATCAAAACTAGTACAGTAAAATGCATTGGTTTTTATTACATTCACTTTGTTTTAACTTAGTCTTCATAGCTGTTGGGTCCACATATATTCTCATTTTGCGTTATTTCAAAAGGAAACATGTCTTTAAATATACAGGATCGACCTTAAAAATTGGTGAAAATATAGAATTTTAAAGAAGATATCTTTTCTTTGATTAATCCTTCGCATGGTATATCAACATATTGGCAGTTGAACAAGAAACATCTTACTGTACATGATATCGAATAACAGCTAACAACCATGCAAGTATTTGGATCAGAATGGATGTCAACTAGGCATTTACAGTGTACAAGTCTCCTTTCTTTGAGTGCAACTAACAACATCAACACTTTATAGTAGCTGCGAAACATTACAGGCATGTCAGCTGGCTTGTTGGCTTTTCTTATGGGTGCAAAATGATTTTTCTTTACTCAAGTCCAAAGTATTAACCAATACCGACCAAAACTGGATGACACATGCTGTGGATATTTGTGGTCCCCAGAAATTGTAATGATGTTAATGACACCATGATCCACCTAGCACCAAGATTAAGCCCAACATGTTATTAAAATCCAATCTAGAGGGCAGTTTGATGTTTACTAAGCCCGTTCCAAGTCCCCAGAGGATGAAGAAACTGCTGGATGGACTGCCGGAAGCTGGACTATGGGAGCTGAATAGCATTGCTTGACAAATGGCTGTGAGCTGAACTGCATTGCTGGCTTAACTTTGTAAGAAGTAGTATGAAGAGTTAGAATAACAGGAAAGGGATAAAGGGGGCAAAATATAGTGCAAGCAGTGAAAGGTGTTGAAATGAGAGTTGTAGTGTAAGGACTTATATGAGCTTGAGTGTATGTTACTGTGTCATTCATGTGTCATAGTTGGCATAATGGTAAACCATCAGCTGAGGTCTGAGCCCTAGAAGGAGTTTTGTTGTGTGTGTGTGTAAAGAAAAAAAGTCTTTTATCAGATTTTTATTTTGAAAGTCTTCAGTCCTCATGAAGCCTGCCATAATCTCTTGTTACCTTTTGGGGCTTTTATTTAGAAAATCCAGCCTACTCTAGGGCCCCAGGCGTGCAAAACACAGATGGATGGATGGATAGGCAGGCGTACAGATAGATAGATGAAAGCTCAGGGAACAGAGAGACATATAGTAGATTTATGGGTAAAACTGCAGCTACAGGAGGGAAGAGAGATAGATGAGATGGATGACAGCGTGAAGCTGAAACTAATCGTCCGACCGCAGGACTAAATCATTTTTACCCTCAGACCTGTGTGTCTGCTCAGAGTTGACAGTGGAAGTAGCTGAATGCTTTTTCAATCTGACACTTACTCATTTTCCTTCTGCTCAGTCGACACAGTGTGCACTACTCAGGTAAACACGTCTAAAGAGAGGAATTGAACGTAGTGTTGTTGGCTTTTGTGTGCAACTCTGACAAGTGAAACTAAGAATGCCTGCAACACAAAAATCGTCAACAGTTCTGCCACCAAATATAGCCCTTAATGAGTTCAGTTTTGAGGCTGTTGGTATCGTCTGAAATACATCTCAACCAATCATCATATTTCCACTGAATTTTGCTTAAATCCAGATGTTTTCACTCTAAAATAACCAAATTTTCCTGACCCTCTGAAATGGAGACAGAGATGACTCCTCATCTTTGGCATGATGTGATAAAATGAAACAAAGTACAGTACAGTAGAGAGATTAGTCAAGTCCAGATTTAGCTGAATTACTAAATGTAAGACAGACACTTGAGCCGGCATGATATGATGAGGTCATTTGTTTATCATGACATTGACAAGTGATTGAAGTCCTTACACCCTCAGTCTGTGATCTTCCTGAGGCAACAACCAACAGTATGTACAAAATTAATATTTTTAGAGAGGTATTATTCATGCTTTTCTTCCTTTTAAAAGATAACTTTGGTCAGTGTGGTACAAATTTACATGATGTTTGCAATGAGTTTATGTCCAGAAAGAACTTTTTGGCAAATGTCATGTCTGACCTTTAGTGGAAAGCAGGTTAATGGAACAAACATGACAGTGAGCTGTAGAGTGAGTGTCCGGTATATGAGCCGTTTGGCAAAGTTAGTGTTGAAACAACAGACGTCAAAGTCATCCATGTGTCGTGGTAGAACATTACATCAGGCGCTCCATGCTAACAGTTTAGCACATATGCTATTATGCTAATATATAAGGATTTGAATCTCTACTGTGTGTAAGTAGCGTTGTCAAGGAAGTTACTTCAGGAAGTCCAAAATAAGTAGCCCCAAAGCTTTAAAGTAATTGTGAACAATATGTGGTTGTATATCTGGCAGTTTTCTTTAATTTACATGAAATACTAAAAATCAGGCAGTGTTTTCAACCAGCAGCAGCTACTTACATGACGCAGACTGGAAAACTAAAATAATATTTCTCCTGAAATAGTTAATATTTAATTTGAAAAGTTTGGTCATCTTGACGTCAAACAGAAAATAAAAACCATTAAACAATCTTTTATAACTAATACGGTACTCTGTATGCTCAGTCCTTGCGTCATCACACTTTTCATAACCGCGTCACCTTGCCTTATTTCTACGTTTGTGCTCACGTCGGACCCCTGCTGCTCCTATTGGTCACGGTCATATTAATGCAAACTTTATGGCAGCGTATTACCCAGAACTTCTTGTGTGGACAAACATGAAGAACACATTCAAGCGCAGGTCAAATGCTTCTTCTCAATCAACTTTGTTATTGAGCTGCAGTAAATAGCTCTGTAATCTATTTGCAACTGTAAACTAGCCGTGAGCTAGCAAATCTAGTGAACACATTTCGCAATTATAGATTATTTTTCCATCTATCAATAAGTAATGTGATCTTGTGTTTAGTGTTTTGGTGACGGGGATCAGAATTTCTGATGACAAGAAGGAGGTGAGATGGAAGAGGTCTTACGGCTCTGTTGCATATTTTTTAGGACAGGACGAACATTTTGTCTAAACTGTCTTAGTCAGGGCTCCACCTTCTTTTAGTCTTGATAGATTTATTTACCATCCAGGACCTTATGAACCTGGTATGCAGCCTCACCCCTATTCTATTCTTCTTGCAAAATTGTCCCAGTATTTGGTAAAAAACCCATGCAACCTTGGGAACTGGAGTACGATACACCCCTTTTTTGAAGAGAGACCTTGAGGAAGACTGCGAGGCTTAGTAGGCCTGTTCCATGTTAGCATGGAGCTCCAGCGTCAACACTCTTCTACCGACACATGGATGATTTCGCTGTCTTAATTTTCTTTCAACTTAATGTCAAACACAACAATCTACCAAAAACTCCTTTTAACAGGAAGCTGCATTGTGAACACAGCTCTCACTGGTCCAGCTCACCCAGAGAGAATGAAAAATGTGCCTGAGCCGTTCCATGTCCTTGTTGGGTCCAGCCTTGTCCGGTCCAGTATCAGCATCAGTCACTGGGGTCCTGGCAGTGGGAGCAGTGGCTCATGTCTTCAGAGTAGAGCTCTACCTGGATGGTGATGCTGTAGAAACCAAACTTGGTGTGGAGCAGATCAGTGGCCTCCTGCAGCACAGACTGAGCGTCAGCACCCTCCTCTGACGTGAAAGAAGAAAGTAGAAAACAACACAGTGAGTCTGTTTTACTAGATATTGTTCTAGATAATTTCTCTATTCTTCTCTTCTTGGCTTCACGCACATTTAAAGCGTGAGAAGAACTTTGTGCCGGATCGGTAGAGATTTGAAATGCAGGATGCAAATCTGCGTGAAATGAAAAGATGACACTGATGCAGTTGATAGCTCTCTAGAGTCACATGGTAATTTCACCCAAATGCACATTTTGTGGTGCCTTGACATTTCTATAGAATACAGGTTAGTTGAAGCTTAAATCTTGTTTTTTTTCCATTTATAAATTATTATCATATCCATCTGTATGGTGGAACTGTGCTCGTCTTCTTGATCAGGTTTGTCGGGTCCCACCTGTCTTGTCTAATTTAACCTCTTTGATAAAAGATATATTTGGTTACCTTATGGGTCAGTAACATTTTCACTGCAGACCAGTAATAAGGTTAAACAACTTAACAATGTCAGTGCAAACTTTTACTTTTACAATCTTTGCAGCCTTCTATCCTCAGACCCTCAGTTTCTCGAGCAGTTTCATCTGCTACTCTGGTTAGTGTAGGTCAGAGATCGGTATGTTACGTTACCTATGGCCAGGTGAACAGAGACCAGTGCCTGGCCCAGAGTCAGAGCCCAGAGGTGCAGACAGTGCATAGACTTCACGGCCTTCACAGACAGCAGCACCTCCTTCACCGAGTTAAACTCTATTCCTTTAGGAGACCCTGAAAAACAACAGGCCACAAATGAATACACAGTCGCTCCCATAATATGTCTGTGAATTTGTGCCTCGTATGCAAAGCACAGTGCGCTTCAGATAAAAATATAAAATTATATGGCTGCAGACAGGAGACGCTGACTTAATGTACACCAAAAATGTAATTAGCTAGCTAGGTTTGTAGCACCAAATAGCACATTTTCATTACTTTTCAGGTAACCTGTAATATATTTTATGTAACTGATCTACAAGCTCACAGTCAAGTCATGTTTTGCTAAATGCAAATTGCCACTGCTGCCAATAATGTGAAAAAAGCGATGACTGAGATGAGGAGTGAAGATGCCTCAGGCGCTACTTTCGAGAGGGTCATCATGAGGAAGTTGCAAAGAGAATTTTAAAATGAACCAAAAATCTAATGACATCCCCAGGATGTGACCATCTGTGCTCTTGTTCTTTGTTCTGCATAAACTTAAAAGCTGAAACAGCCAACTGAGTTATCACCAGTGTGTACACAACAGCACAGAGGTCTGCATAGCAAGATCCTGGTGCTAGTCACTATGAAGCATGTGTATGTAATTTGACATATGGCCTTCATTACATTAAAAGTATGTTTTAAATGTACTCCTGAATGCACTGAATGACAGCCCGGCTAAGCATCATGTGATGCTGACCTTGTCAGATCAGGTCAAAACTTGACAGCTTGATCTCATTCTGCAGGCGAGGAAAACAACTTCAGCCCATGTGCCATCGTAAAGGAATCGTTCAGCATTTTGGGTAATGAGTATATTTGCTCATTGAAGATCGATGCCACTCTCATGTGTGTCTGTTAAATATGAAGCTATAGCCAGCCGCCAGTTAGCTTATCTTAGCATAAAGACTGGAAACAGCTAGTCTGGCTCTATCCAAAGTTTTAAAAAATCACCTCCCGGCACCTCTAAAGCTCACTAACATGTTATATCTTGTTCGTTTAATCCTTACAAATAATTTGTGGTTTTTCAAGGGGGTTATGTGCTGGACTATTTCTTGTCCAGGCGCAGTGACTTCCTGGAGTCTACTAAACGCTGTAAGGCTGCCGTCTCCGTCAACAACTGACGTTTTTACACTTTTAAAGTGTGCAGATTAAACAGATGCAACATGTTTATGAGTGATCTTTAGAGATGTTGGTAGGTTAGCTGTTTCAGCTTATTTCCAGCCTTTATGCTAAGATAAAATAATCCCCTCCTGTTTGAGTTATAACAAAAAAAAATTAAACTTTCTTCAATGTTGAGATTACATTAATTCCTTTTTGTTGTGGTGGTGAAATGGCAGCTATGGACTTTCAAATTTTGAAATGTTCTGCAAATCTTTGCACCTCCATCAGGCCCATTAGTATGTTTTTTGTTATAACTATCCCTGTCAGTATCACCAGAATCATTCTCCTCTCCCAATTTAAACATTTTTAAGTATAAGATAATAATAAAAAAACAGTTCATACAGTTCACCCAAATAATATTGATCTCCAAGTTAAGTACCTTCCATGAGTATCCTAAAGACATCTTTGAGGATGGTGATCGTGGTGCAGAGGACAAAGACAGAGAACAGGAACGTACAGATGGGATCTGCAACTTTATACTCGGGCTGAAAGAGAGGAAAGAGGTTATGGAGTCTTTAAAGAGTGAGTAGAAGCACATCAGATGGTGTTTTCCACAGTCATAAGCCATGAAAGTGCTCAGGGCAAAAGAAAAGGGAACATCTTGGATGATGATAGAAATGTTTTACCCTTTCATCCATAATAAACAAGAATAAATTAAAGCATTCATGCTTTCTTCTCCTACTTCTGTACACATTAAAATATTAAATTGGCCTTTAAATGACACTTGTGATGTCCATGATGCTTTTAAAATAACCCATTAAAGTGACTGTTTTTGGTATTAGGTATTTATAGTTGTACTACACACTACAGAGAATATTCAATAAAAATGCAAAACATTCACTATTTTGATGCTGAAAATTTAAAAATGAATTCAATGTTTTCCCGTGAATTTTATAGAAAAGCTCCCACAACAGTGTTTAGACCATAAACTAGTCAAAATTCAGGATTATAATTCTTACTATACTTTTAATTCAAGTCAAACTGCATCCCATAGGATGATTGGATCATATTTGATTTTTATTAAAGAGCCAACATCATCAAACTGACATTTCGGCCTCACCCTAACATGAATGTGATCTATATCTGACCCGAAAGTAGATGATGGTCGCTGCCACCATGACGCCGACACTCTGCAGCAGGTCTCCGACCACGTGGATGAAGGCGGCCCGGACGCTCGCGTTGCCGTGGCCACTGAGGAGCGAGTGGGAGTGGCCGTGAGCGACGGGACTCTGGCCGTCCTCGTTTATCTGGTGATAACCGCTGCCGTGGGAGTGGAAGGTGGTCGAATGATGGAGGATGTAGGCCATGCTGCAGAAAGAAAGAGGTAATTTAATGGTTGTTGTGTATTTTAATGGTACACAGAGAACAGCTGCATTCATGTTAAGCCTTTTATTACATTTCATGA
Source organism: Maccullochella peelii (assembly GCA_002120245.1). Classification (NCBI taxonomy): domain Eukaryota; kingdom Metazoa; phylum Chordata; class Actinopteri; order Centrarchiformes; family Percichthyidae; genus Maccullochella; species Maccullochella peelii. The sequence goes on along the minus strand of LKNJ01002371.1, from coordinate 62,254 downwards.
GAAGGAAACAATTTGCATAAAGATGCAGGTTTGAGCGTCAAACACACTCAAAGACCTTGTGGATGAAGGTCTGGATGTCTGATTAGGCTACTTGCTGAACCACCTGCATTTTTGTTTATAGACTTTGCACTCAGCTTAGTTCATACTGGAAAACTATAACATATTTTGTCACACAACTTGACAGTAACCTGCCATTTTAGCATGAAAAGATATTGGAAAAATGCTGCCGTTAAGTATGAAAGTTGATCCACTTATATGACCTCAATAACAGCATTGCAAGGTTGGACTCAGCTATGCCAGTTGTGTGGAAGCGTTAATGAGGTTCGAAGAATGAATCTTTGTTTGTACATACAAAAGTCTTCATGTGAACACACAAGCTCACAACACAGACACATGACCTTATACATAACTAAAATCCCAGACTTCCTCTGGGATTTTTGTTGATATTAGACAGAAGAGAGTGCAGGATGACGTATTTTTTGTAGGCCAACTCGGATGTTAGCATCGCCCTGGTTCCCTCCACAAAAAGCCAATGGGATTTTTCCATTTTCGGATTATTGCAGAAAATAAGCTCTGTGGCAAACAAAGGTTTATGATACGTACATGTTTTGTTCAGAGAGATAATCTTCACAAATGAACCCCACTTTTATGATTTGTGAAGCGTGAATGCAATCTCCAGAAGTAAAAAGCTAACGTTAGGCTATAAACGAACTACACCACGGCAGCATGACTTAAAATATCTGGTATTCCTTACTGAATTTCTAAGTAATATTTACCTGTTGAGGCTGAGGTGAACATAGTTTTCAAGGAGAATTTTTAGTTATTTTAGTAAAAGTAAAAGTAAAAGTTAAGTAAAAGTTTTGCCTTTTATTATAGCAACATAATGTACTATATTAACACCCATTATGCTGAGATCCACTCACATTATATTGACGATGACAGCACACCCGGAGGTGACTAACATTACGTGGCCATCAATCTCATAGTCGTTGCGTACAATCCTCTCGATGGCTAAATAGACCAGAGCCCCCGTGACAATCCAGATGGAAATGACTGAGATGAACGCCCCGAGGATCTCTGCGGAGGGAAGAGAAGAGAGGCAGGAATCTTAATCACGTTTATATAACAGAATACAGTTCATCACACTACAGCACACTTCAGCAGGACAAGAAGTTAAACAACAGAGCACATCCCTCAGAGGCAGAGCGTCAACATCGAACTAGTGTCAGACACACAAAACACAGAGGCTCACAATACAGACTCAGAAATTAGACACGTGTAGCATAGGTGTAATGTCATGTTAACCCTCCCACTCACAGCTTTGAATGCAGCTTTATAGCAGCTAAGAGTGACTCATCACTGTACATATGCTTTAGAAAAGCTGACAAATCTTGCTACAAGTGCCGATTCTCCTAGAGGAGGGGCTCTAAAATGCTGTAACTTTCAGGGTTCAGTAGAGTAATGCCAGTCAGATTGTTTTCCTGGAGAACAACAACAACTTTCTCTTTGTAAATGAGACAGGAAGCAGTCACATTAACATCCATAAAGAATACTCAATTGTTCAGGTCAAATTCTCTTCTCGGGTTCATAAAGAGACGTTTGTACGGTGGCCCTGAGAGCTCAATGCACTGCAACTTCAGAAAACACATGCAAACAGACAAAACACAAGCAAATTATGAAAACATCTTCACCAACACATTTAGGAAAAAAAATGCTGCAAAGTGAGAAAACACAACCAAATACAGAAACGTGCTGCAAAAACAGAAAACGCAATCAAATATAGAATTTCAGAAAACAATTTGACAACACATGCTTCGCAAGATGGTTTCTTTATTTGCTTGTGTTTTGTCTATTTGCATGTGTTTTCTTAAGTTATAGTGCCTGAAGGTTTATGTAATAACTCCACGCTGAAAAGAACAGGTTCAAGATTTTAACCAAGCACTGTTTGCACCACCCATCTGTTATTCAGTGATTCTTACATTTATATATCAATAAATAAATGTACTAAATTGTTCATCCAATCATCCATCCATCCACTCAGAGGTATCGGATCTCTCGTCCTCACCTGATCTGTGCCAACCAAAGTTCATGGTTTTGGTGGGCGGTCTGGAGGAGATCCACAGGGAGAACAGGCTCACCATCATACTGCCAAAATCTGTCAGGAGGTGGGCTGCATCAGTCATGATGGCCAGGCTGTGGGCCAGGTAGCCTCCTGGAGGAAACCCAGAAAATAACCGATTGCGAGAAATATTACTGTTAGCCTTGCAAATCATTCTGACCAATCCCGAGGCTCGCTTTTCATCTGTGATCTACTGTCTAAACAGCTGTTGCACTTTTAGCTCATTCTTTGCATGAGAGGTAATAACGTTACTGTTATTAAAAGAAAACATTTAACTAGCGTTTCCAAGTTGCTTCCACGCCACAATCTCCAGAAACACATTTTTCAGTTCTGTGCCAGTTTTATTAGTTAGCGATCTAGTGAATATGATGTATATAAACTGATTTAAAAAACTTGCTGATAAGGAGTGTGTCACCAACTGTGAAAACACCCTCTGAGCAATAACACCCTCAACCTTTAATTACATCTATCGCAGCCATTTAAAGGCTTATTAAACCTGTAACTGACTGCAGCTACAAACCGTGATACGTATTAATACTTAGATCCTCTTCATTCATTTTTTTAACCAGAGTAAGGCCTCCAGTAAAAGAGATGTGCTATTATTTTATATCATCATAAACATCTGGGCAATCAGCCAATGAATGTGAGCCACCATTTTATACTATTCGCCATAAAATGTTTGACACTTTGTTCTTTGTAGTTTCTTTGTTTTGGAGAGAAATGTGCAGCATTGCAGTATTTCCACTCTGATGATATCAGTGTCTGCATGAAAGGGGCTTCTTTCCCATCAGAAGTGGTTTTGTCTATAATGGCAGCTTGATATGAGAGTTTTCCCTGTTGTATGATATCTTTAAAAACTATTTGTTATAGGATTGAATGAATAGATTTTGTGTCTGGCCATTTACTCAGACACATTAATCAATAATAAACCAAACATGCTGGTATGTAAACCCACCAGCATCTAACAGCACAATATATTGACCTCAAACAAATATGATGTCCCAGGAGATATCCAACAATTAAAAAAAAAAAAAAATATATATATATATAGTTTTATCATTTTCAGTTCTGTAAGAAAGAACTACAATTGTCTGACCTTCTGTTCTCTTTCATTCCTGAGGTTTGAGCTTCTAAACTTTTACCTATGACCTCGCCAATCATGAAGACGAGGCAGACGACTGAAGCGATGTAGAGTTTCTTCTTGGCCAGCAGCTTGTCCACGCTGTCCTCACACACCAAGGCTTTGGTACCGTGGCAGTGGGCACCGACGGGCCGCTTCAGCTCGATGGCAGCGGCCATGCCTCCATTCTTAAAAGGGAAGTCGGGATATTCCTCTTTGGAGTCTGGAAAGGAGCTGCAGGGATACAGGAGGTTTGTGTTTATGAAGACACAGATGGTCCATCCCTTCACTTTATACAGTTTTTAAAGCCTCTACTGTGTGTGTAGGATTTGAACATTTCTGTGTATGGTGACTCCTACTGGTAGTATCAAAAAAGACCTGGAGTGGGCTAAAAAGCGCATAGACTGCTCCACTTTTTCCAGGGATTGTGTTATTTTTGTTACGAACAAAAATACCATCAGAACAATATGAAAGACGTTAAAAAATTACACACAAAGAGGGCTTTTATAGTGAACTAAGTTTTCTTTTAGAGGCAAGTTGGACTAGTTTCCACATAAATGTAACTGCAAACTGTTTGGGAATCCCTCTCCAGTAGGTAACAGTACTGAATGACAACTGTCCACTGCAGGGCCTGTGAATTATCCCGTGTAATGGGACATTGCTGCTCAGAGGAAAAGCTCCTGTAACTTTGGAGTTACCTGTACTAGTCTGGTAGTTGGTTACATAACTTGTTAGGACATCAGCATTTTAACAACATTCACATAGTACAACAAGAAGAAATCAGAGCAAACGAGGGCGGTTGTTCCCTGTGCTAATCACAGGGGTTTTGGAAACGTTTAGGCATTGTTTAGCTATCATGACTGTTAGTACACGGTGAAATCAGCTTGAGCTACCTCATGTCAGACCACATTCATCTTCTGGCAGGCTATATTGGCACTGGGGTGTTTGTTCACCCTGTAACAGACTCAGATCCACAGTGTATATTAGGCATTGAGCGAATAGATTTTTTGAGTAAACGTTGCTGCACAGTGCAATATTGTTTGGAAGAGCTACAACAAGTGGAAACCTCTCCCGACAAAGTGGATTACAATCAGCGTTCACTAAACTGGAAGAACGGTGAGACCAGTCAACCAGAGAAGCACCAGGTGAAATCGATAAACGCTGACAGGGAGGTGGAGCGTGTGAATGAACCTGTTACGTTTTGCTTTTTACCCAGGAGGTTTTGCTGGTAGGTTTGGTGATTTGCAGGTCAAAAAAACATCTAGACATCAAGGTTAATATCGGGCAAAATTTGTTAGAAAAGTATTTTTTTAGATGTCGAGGTTACAGTTAACCGTTGTTTCAACATCATGTAATCGCTATATTTTAGTGTCAAGCAGGCCCTAACTATACATTAAAATGTAGTCATAGAAATGCTGCTGAAAGAACGGTTACCATCTGAATAACTTCCACTTTGAACCAACGTTTAGCTCAGTTTTACCCTGGATGCCTTTTGACCTTGGTGCAGTAAATAAGTGGACATTGGAGACCGCAGTGTGCGTCCTATTCATTTGTTGATTTCGCCCTTTTGACCTAAACCTCATCAATTCAATGTTTACTCGACATGAAATTAAAATCTCCTTTAGTGTCAAAGAAAGTAAAACAAGACTACACTGATACATGGATGTCTGTGCAAACTTTCATGCTGATCCATCTTATAGTTGTTGAGATATTTCAGTCTGGACTAAAGTGGTGCACCAACAGACAGATCCATATTGTCATCCATTGAGCCATTCAGATTATTGATTGATTCTTCTGTAAAGTACGTTCTTAATCAAACGGCATCAAACGTGACTATTGAGGGATGTTTGTAATGTCGCTACCTGGTTACAGTGACTGAATTACACATGTAGCTATACTTCACCTCTGATAATACGTACATCGAGCTGGATTTTAATCATGAGAACACAGCTGACGTCGCCTTTTTCCTCACACACACACACACACACACACACACACACCCAGGTTGCTGTTCTTGCCATGTGCAGTGAGGGAGAGCTGCAATGATGTGGGTAATGAGGTGGAAAAAAACTAATTTGGGCTCACTTGAGATAGCCACACACGCACACACACACTTTATGTCACACACTTCAGATAGAGGATTGCCAGTGTTTCACAATTAGCCTTTATCAAACGCGCGCGCACACACGTCTTACGGGATGTCCAAGCTGAAAAGAAGAAGCCGAGTGGAAAACAGATTCTGTTCAATTATACCACTGGGACATAAGAGAAAACACCCCCCAAACACACACACACACACACACGGCCTACATACATACAACACATACACACTCGATCGCTCTGAAGCCTCAAGGCAACGTTATGTTCAAATGTGAGCGTGTTGTTATTATGCAGCTAAAACAGGCTAATAGTCTTTAGCACATCTGTACAAAATATCCTCAACGAAGTACAAACAATACAAACAACTGTGTACAACCACACACACACACACACACACAGTAACAGAGACACACACATTACATGGCCAAAATATAGAGGCTTTACTGTGTTACAGCAAATCAATTAACCACATTATCAAGGGACAAGAACTGGCTGTTAGCTTCTTTAGCTGTTTTTTTTTTTTGGTTTTTTTTTATCATAAAGAGTTTCTTTCACTAGTTTTTCTTAGAAGCTAAAATATTCTTTGTTCATTTTTTAAAAGATAAATAAGTATCTTTGAATGGTTTGAAGCCAAGGCTTGCCTGACAAATATCTGCAATATCCTCAAACATCCTTCATAACGTTTTACGTCTGAGTCCAAAATGCTCAACAGAACATGCAAATGCTCTTATTTGACATATATATATATATATATATATATATATATAAGTAAGATAATCCACTCAGAAGTGTGCATTTAAGGATTTTTACACTGTTCAGAGGCTCAGCTTCATGTTTGGGTCCTGGCATCATGGATTATCTTGTGTAAATACAACCAACAGTTAGTGTGAACTGCTGAATAAACTTCTTTGATGAGCACTCCAAAGGTAATAAAGGGCTTTACAGTTATTGTTATTGCCTTATGACCCAAACTAATAGGCGGTTTGAACATTTCTGCAGCAATCATCCTGAGACATTACAATTTAGTTTGTATTAGCTGCTGCATTAAGTTCCTAGTCAGCAAAATGACAACACTGAGCACATGTTGGGTCTCCTCAATATTAGAGTTAATCTTTTAGTCAATATCCCACAGGGCAGGTGTACGGTGTTTGTTCACCGACACTCAGCGTCAGCAGTGCAGGGGATATTCAGTGATCTGTGAAATGATATGATATGAAGAGCATCGAGCATTTAATTACCTCTGCAGTATATACTGTGTCTCCATATGAGAGCGGCGTGCAGTGTTTTCTGTAACTGACACAAGAATGCCTGCAGCGAGAAAGTGTTGGATGATCGTCTTATTATTACTGTTGTTATTTTTGCATGTTTTTGTTGCCTGATAATGAGACTGAATTGCCATTTTTGTTGTCTGACTACTGTGTTCATGTTAGCTGAACAGTTGTTATTGTGCCCTATAGAATCAGCAGTGATTTGACAAACGTATCCATCACCCGCTGCGTGATTGTCTGTTGACACCATGTTGTCAGTCTTAAAAATAAGCTGATTTAAGAGTTGTTATTTCTGTAAGTCTACTTAAATCCTGTGTGGATTTTTACGTCCTCTTGTGTTTCTCTTATAACTTCTCTCAGAGGAATAGTTCAACATTTTGGGAAATACGCTTATTCGTTTTGTTGCCTAGAGTTAGATGTGAAGATCGATACCACTCTCACATCTGTACGGTAAATATGAAGCTACAGCCAGCAGCCGGTTAGCTTAGCTTAGCATAAAGACTGGGAACGGGGGGAAACAGCTAGCTAGAAACAGCTAAATGACAATTTGTGGTTTTCACGGTGACGACAAGACTCCAGGAGGATTTAGTATATTAGGGTAGAAGTTATGAGCCACCAGAGAGCAGGCTGGTGACCAACGTCCATGAAAGGTCTGACTTGCTTCACTGGTTATAATCGGGGGGGAAATTCTCTGGAAGCAGCAGTGACAGACTCAGCATCTCCTGCCAGACTCCCATTAGCCCTCAGCCAATTATGCTGCCTTCAAGTGCTGCCAGAAATATCACGATTACCAGTGAGTAAACGATCCAACAAATAGGCTTTGGTAAATACAGCTGGGTGACATCATAAAGACACAGTAATAAATTAGTAAGTAGTGTTAATGACTTTTACAGTATATAGCCTACAATTTACAACAGCATGTTTAATGGAACTGGTTTTCCATTTTGGTAGTTTCCATTTTGCTGTATCATACGCTAACATTAAAGTGGCAGCTTTATTTTACTCAACATCACTTATTTTTATATAACTGGTACAAAACTGCTGCCACATCTATTATTTTAGCTTTAATTGGAGGGTTAACAGTGGTTGTTTGGTTAGAACTGGTTAAAGTTTTTGGTCATGGTTTCAACTTTTTTACTGTCCTGGTTGAGTCCACGTGATCTGGCTCTTTTTTTTGTGTGAGAAACCAAAACGTTTATTTTTGTATATTCACATATTTTTCTTGGGATCTGGCAGATTTGGTGTTTCCCGAAATAGAAAGTCTTATTTATGGCCAGTGACTACAGCATTAGGTGACTTCACAGACTGTTCTGGGTGTCACCATTTTGTTTGGTTTGTTGTTGAAGCTGCTGTTTGTTGCTGGTCCTCAGTCACAGATGGTTTTAGTTATTTTGGTGGATTAAACTAGAGCTGAAACGATTAGTCAATTAAATCAATTAATGGAAACTAATTTTGATAATCAAGTAATCGATTGGGTTGCCAATCACTTCTTAAATCTTTGCTTTTCTTTGTTTATATCGTTGTAAAATATCTTTGGACTGTTGGTCTGACAAAATGAGCAATTTGAAGACATGAAATTGTGAATTTTTTGGGACATTTCTGCCTTTATTTGAAAGTGGCCAGAGATGAAACAAGGGGAGAGAGATGGGGAAGGAGCTTTGTTTCAGTTTGAGTTGTAACTACTGGACTTGTTGATGGTTAATAAAACATTTACTAATGCTTTATAGATCAGTTATAAGCTGGTGTTTATCCTCCCCCAGCAGGACACTTGGATTTGTAGTTTTTAGAACAATTATACGATTAATCAATCAACAAAATGTAGACATTTTATGATCAGTCATTTAAGTCATTTTCAAGCAATAAAATGTCCCAAACTCACAGTTTCCAACTTCTCAAACATGAATATTTTCGGGTTTTCTGGTTTTCTTTTTCTTCTTTTATAGTAAACTGAATGTTTTTAGGTTTTGGACAAAACAATGGGAACTTGTGGTTTTATAGACCAAGATTAATCGTTTAATTAAGACAATAATCAGTAGATAAATCGATAATGAAAAATAATCATAAGTTGCAGACCTGGTGTGGTCGACCGCTGCAGAGCACCTGGACCAACATATTAGCATTTACATTTGATTGATTAATGACTTATTAACATTTACAACTATGGATGACTTACAAACTTGATGGCTGACGGCTTGACATCGAGAAACTCATCACCCTTTATTAATGACATTATTTGTATATTATATGTGAACTAACAGTTATTTTCATTATCAATGTATCTACCAATTTTTTTCTTGATTAACTGTTTAATAATTTTTCCTGTAAAATGTTAGAAAATAGTAAAAAATGCCGAGTGTGACGTATTATAATGACATTTTTTTGTCTGAGCAACAGTCTAAAAAGAAATCCTCACAGTTATGAAGCTGGAACAACAGAATGTTTGCTATTTCTGCTTGGAAAATGACTGATACTTTGTGCCTAGATGTGAAAAAGGAGAGATGTCACTTCCTTATAAACCTCTTTGCTGCCAGCTGGGAAGAAATGCACACACACACTCACAGGAGTGGTGCAAATGGTGCATGAAATCTCAAATGTGATGCCATATGCACATCTCTCTCTCTCTCTCTCTCTCTCTCTCTCTCTGCCTCACGCACACCGCACCTTCCCGCCTCTCTCTGAACCCTAATAACAATTTCTTTCATTTCTAAAGGACCGTTTTTATGTCTGTGAGTGGGATTTTCCCAGAGGCCTGAGTGTCTGCAGTAACAACCTGACGGTGTAACGAACACGTCATGGTTTCCCTCTCACTCACGCGCTCATGGAGCGTAACATTTCTTCTCCGCGTGGAGGTTTGGCTCCAAAAAAAGTGGGAAACATGTGATGTGGGTGCGTGAAAGAGTTTATCAACCCCGTCCTGCTGCCCTCATAGTCTGTAGCCTGTAACAGTTATTGATTAGATGGCTGAAAACAGACGCGTCAGGAGGCCTCCTGGAGACCCACTGTGACACTTTAACATGTGTCGACTGAGAAATTATTTTTATTTTTCCTATGTATAGTTTATATTATTTCCGGTGTTAAATTGAGTGTTTCTGCTGGTTTTCTGTTGCACAAACAAAGCTGAAGGCCATCTGTTGCAGTATGTTTTGTTGTGTAGAAAAAGAAATCTTATTTATTTGTTTTATTTGCGATATTTTGGTGACGAAAAACCTGCCGAAGATCATACATTTAATTAGTCGATTTTTAAATTTGATATGACTTTTCCTTTATATGTTTTTATAATTATAGCTCCAAAATGTACACGTATTATTTAGTATATTAATATTATTAACAGCCTTTAATATTTATATCTATAAGATGAGTCAGACTTGCAAGCTGATTTTTATCGTTGTTACAGAACAAGGGATATGACAGTTACTGTGCCAAAAGACTCATCTTCTCATAATAACATATATTATTTTATGGTAGGCTATTTTAGGCCAAGGAGTTTATTTATTCTTTCTGGATATCTTTGCCAAATATTTCCTCATATAAATGCATAAAAGATAATAAACCGCTCTGTATTTATTTGGTGCAGGTATAAACAGCTCCGTGTATCTACTGTGTTATTAACTCGGTGATTTCCGTCTCTTTCCGTCCCACGCAGACTGAACGTGCAGGGAGCTGCTTCCTGCCTCCCTAATGACAGATGATTAGTTTTTAGCATTGCTCAGTGAACTGGCCCCGGGGCCATTTGTCACAGGCTGTCCAGAAACAAGCCAAGCATGGAAATGAATTTGTTCATTCACGTAAAACAGCCCGCAAGAGCGGCAGCCCGCTTAATGTGCACCACAGTAACAACTGCTCCCACCGCAGGTTTACGACTCATATACAACACCGGGGCTTTTCCTGCAGAGATCAGAATGTGCTGATTGCAAAATGTTCACTTTTGTACTTTAAGCTGCTGATTTTCCTTAAAACTAAATCACCGAGAAACAGGAGTGCTGCCTTCTTATTGGCCACTTTCTTTAAATTTAATAGTTATTTTTTGTCTTTTTATATACATTTTTTTTTTAAAATCATGCCAAATTTAACATGCACAGGTAACTTATTCCCACATGCAGCATCACTCTCCATGCAGCTGCAGTCACATGAAACATGACACGTTCCCACCTTTGCAGTTTTAGAGAATACATTTTCGCATTCTTCTCGTGTATCAGTTGAGATTTCTCCGAATTTGCAGCGTTATTATCCATTTATTCAGCCTGCAGTCAGTCGGTGTCCCGTCTGAGGAAAAAAACCCAAAAAAGAAGTAAAGGTGATTTAATTTTTTTTGGTGTCTTTGGAGGATGCTGCAGGAGTTGCCGGGTGAGAATCGACAGGTCCGGTTCCCTGATCTTCACTCGAGGCGGGGAAAAGTCAGCCGAGACATCGTTTTTGTGAGCAGCGAGACTTCAGAACAAACGGATAAATTCCTTCATTGCGGTGTTGAGAGGCAGGAGGAGGAAACCACATGCGGGGTTTTTTTTTCTGAGGGAGGTTTTAATTAGGTTGGAGTTGTAGCCTCGAACATGGAGCTGCAGCAGTAATAATAAGGCACAACGCGCTCAACACTGCAGCTGCTGTTAGTGGACACGACACATAAAGCCTGACTGATCACAAGCAGGACCTCCGGTTGGTGAATGGGACAAGCAACAATATAAATGAAGGAAAATCAGTTCATTTACAGAAACACACCAGCACATGTCTGTTTGAGCTTTAAAATATATTTTACAACAAGAATTTAAATAATTTGTTCAAATGTAGCTACTGTAAATAAACATATTTAACACGTTATTGCTTGTGGAATTCACTTCCATAAACAATTTTATGCTCACATATTTTAAATACATGTCAATTACATTTCACAGAGTCTGATGTATTGCAGATATTCAGTTAAATCAGTGCAGACCTCCAATTTAGGTTTTACATCAGCCTTTCTTATAGCCTTCATGCCACTGTTTAATTTACACCAGCTTGATATATGGTAATGTAAAAGCAGATGTATGCCATGCTGAGAAGATATACAGGCTATAGCAGAGCAAAACACTATCACAGATTGTCATAAAAGAAAAGAATATTTACGATATTCCAAAAAAAATGAAAAAATAAATACACATGTCTCTCTAAAAAAATGTAGATTCATGTCAGTCTAAAAATGAATCCTCAAACTAAAATCGTGAACTGAATTAGGGCTATTTCAGTGTTATTAGTGATGTACATGTCTACAGATGTATGTCAGGTTAAAGCATATGCTTAAACAAATATTAATCAAGATGCATGCATAAAAAAGATCCATATTTAAGATACTGCACATGAAATTATGTCATGTTACAAATTCATACCTTGGTGTCAGTCTAGTAAGAATGGCTTAAAATGTAGCTGTATTTAGTTATAGTGATAACATGTAAAAGCCTTCAGTATCGATACAAACTGATGCCTCGCTGTACTTTGAATTATGGCTTTAACTGTCCAAAGATGTAAACAAGTGAACTATTCACTGATCGTGTGCAGCCCACAGTTGGTTGTTCACTGAATTTATAACATGATGTATTATGGGATACAAAGATACAACACAATACGGGGATAGAATGGATTTGCGGCACTGCATCATTCATGACTACCGCGCCAATGCTGCGTTCAAGTTCCAGGGGGACAAGCTTAAATCGGGTATATGTTAATCAGCTTTCTTGGCTTGTTGCGGGGTAAAGTTACTTGTCATTTGTCAGCAACGTGTTTTCAACCACATGCATAAAAACATTGAGCACTTGTGCTTATTAATGACATTACAAAGATGATTGCCACCTGCTGACTTGTGCAATTGGTAGTAAGTTTATTCGGAATTACCTTAGTTTAATCTAAAAACGGAGTCATTGTTGAAGCTACTTAGCTATCATGTTCAAAGTGACGTGAACAATCTTTTTTGATAGAATTTATTAGCTGAAAGAAACTCATGTCATTATATGGCTTTTATTTAGCCTAGGTCTATTTCTTTTTGTCAGCCATTTTATTTTATCAGTGTTATTCAATTTAACACAATTAATTAATGAAACCAAATGATCCTGTAGTTGTGGCAAAATGTGGTAGGCCTACCATATCTTCTACACTATTCACAAGCGAATTGTGAATGAACGAGTGAAGGTTTAAGGACGGTGAACATTTTTCCGATTACCATAAATACAGCATCAGTTTACGTCCACCAACGTAGTGACGCTCCCAGTGTTTGGTTTCCGCGCCACGCCGAGCCGACATGGAAACAGAAAGCAGCAATAATAAAGCAGACGAACAGCAGACCGATGAAGGAATGGAAGCGGACAGGTGTATGTCAAGGTCGGACAGGTAAAAAAAAAAAAGCATGTACGTCCGTGGCACGAGAACACTGTGGCGGAGCAACACAGTGAAAACGGCTCATGTTAGCTATCTAACGCAGCTAGCTGGCTAGCTTCCACAATCGTACCCACGCTTTGTGTTCGCCTGGCTGCAGCACAAAAGCCAAAGGCAAAGAGACGAGGAAAATTAAAATAACACTTAAATAACAACAGGGTGGTTGTGGGTAAATCATAAAGTATTTGCCAGACGTTCGTTTGCAATGTTATACCTAGCTACCATCCTCTGGCTTTTCTGGCGCTTATAACGGTTCATTCCATTTTACGGAGAACGTCACACCAGACTTATGTTGATATTTGACGAATTATGCACATTATCTTGTTGGCAAACGTTTATAACTGACTTGACATATTGTGATAGCGTTTCAATGTATCCTGGTAAATTCGGCATAACTAACCACTAACTATAAACGAAAATTACCTTCAATCTGCTTTGTATGAATATAGTTATTATAATGAAGAGGGACTAGTAATAACAAGCGAAACATCTAAATGGTTTTGATAGAAAATGGACTGTATTGGACTTCTCATCGCAACGCCAGCTAATGCTACTGGCTAACACTTGCTTAAATTAATAACACGTAGCACTGAGGATGTGCAGGGGGATCAGGTGTCTGTCTGGCAGCCATGCTAACCTGTAGCTGGGAGTGCGAACAGCTGTGATTATTACAGTACTACATTTCCCACAAGGATTATGCTGAAATGGGGAAAACATGGGAGTGAAACCCAGCTGGTTATTTGAGCTCTGATATGTGTCATTTTCTGACAACCCATTTAAAAATAGGTCAGGTTAATATTTGCTTGACTAATGAAAAACGGCCATACACGCATTAATCCTTAACTCGAGCTTATAAATAGCTGTTTGTTTGCTGCTTTTTGTTACCAGCTGAATTTGGCCTGTAAATGTTAGCAAGTTCCTAGAGGCTTTCTCCATTATCTTTTTTTTAATACTAATGAAGGCACACCTCTAAACTAATCTGCTACATAGATAAATATATATTTTATAAATTCAAAAGCAGCTGTTTTTTAAATAAAATCAAGGTGGAATACAATGTTTGCATAGAGCTTCTTTATTCTTTTAGTGGCCTTTTTATCATCAGCGATATCAGAAAGCTTATGCTTATCTTTACATCACACTCATTTGGCAGAAGTGCTGTTCTAAAGCGACTGACACACAACTCGAGCTGGCCGGGGATTGAACCACCAGCCCACAAATAATGGCCTCTCTGGTGAACCGCCTGAGCTACTACAGCTGCACAGTTACGCTTAATCCACCATGCAGCACTTTTAAAATGAAAATGATTCCTCTCATTAGAGACTACAAAACTAGACACTGAAGGGAAGAAAGAATGTATGTCATAAAAGTTTACAATCTTATCTAAAGGAAGTCATGCCGCCTGCAGACCTTTTTATGATTTGCACATTCACAATATTCATGGTTATAGATAAGCAAGGCAACATTAAACTGCCAGATTAAAACATTTGATTTAACCTGAATTTTCTCCCAGTGCACAAGAGAACGAGACACAGCGAGGATAGTGAGATGGTTGAATTCTAGTCACGAAATGTCCCAGCCAAGTGATGACGGCCTTACTCATGTGAACGGTGGCCCCACTCTGTGTCCAGCCAGGGCAGCGGTGTGATTTCCTGGGGAGAGTTGGCAAGTTCCCCCTTCCTCCCCCTCGACCACACCGACAGCAGAGACCTCACTGTGGAGAGAAGAATTCAGAGAGAGACGCTGCAGTACATAGACTCCCTCTCATCTCTCTGCAGGACAGTAGGAGTATCTGCAGGTCCACAACAGTCTACAAACAAAGGCCAATTTCTAAAATGTTGGAAGTCTTGCTGAAGTCCTTTTTCTGCCCATTTATAGCTTCACAACTTTGATTAACTATGTTTGATCAGAAAAAGGCTACTTTTGACTGCAAGACCTGTCTTACAATTAGCTTTGTGGAACCTGCAGGTACTTCTAAAGGACTTTAATGCCTGTATTGGAGCAGCAGCATGTGGCCAACTATGAGCTAACAAGGCATATCTGATGGCAACCAGAAAACTAAACTAGTGAACATGCAGGCAACGAGTCACAGGGACTAAATCAGAGCCAAATAATATTATTTAAGCTTATCCGGTAACATTTTTGCAAATAAATCTTTCATTTAAAGTATTGTCTGAGTTAAGATAGGTGATGGTGACTGGGTATTTTTATATATATATACAGTGGGGCAAAAAAGTATTTAGTCAGCCACCAATTGTGCAAGTTCTCCCACTTAAAAAGATGAGGGAGGCCTGTAATTTTCATCATAGGTACACTTCAACTATGAGAGACAGAATGGGGGGAAAGAATCCAGGAAATCACATTGTAGGATTTTTTATGAATTAATTGGTAAATTCCTCGGTAAAATAAGTATTTGGTCACCTGCAAACAAGCAAGATTTCTGGTTCTCACAGACCTGTAACTTCTTCTTTAAGAGGCTCCTCTATCCTCCACTCGTTACCTGTGTTAATGGCACCTGTTTGAACTCGTTATTAGTATAAAAGACACCTGTCCACAACCTCAAACAGTCAGACTCCAAACTCCACTATGGCCAAGACCAAAGAGCTGTCAAAGGACACCAGAAACAAAATTGTAGACCTGCACCAGGCTGGGAAGACTGAATCTGCAATAGGTAAGCAATTGCACCTCAAATTCAGACACTGCTTGAAGATCCTCAGATTCAAAACAGCATGAGCTACAGAAACCAAAGGTCACAGAATGAACATGTCATCTCTGACATATATGTGTGTGTGTATATATATATATATAAAACTTGACAAAACCTGATGGAATTCTGTCAGATCCAAACAATTTGTCATTTAATTTCAATTCTGACAGCTCACCTCTGTACAAATCTTCCAGATTTTCAATATGGCCCATACAGCTGCATTTAAATGAACTTCCTCCCAAAATGAGATTCCAGAATGTAGTGCTTGCAGGTCTTTGCTTTGGTTCNATACAGTGGGGCAAAAAAGTATTTAGTCAGCCACCAATTGTGCAAGTTCTCCCACTTAAAAAGATGAGGGAGGCCTGTAATTTTCATCATAGGTACACTTCAACTATGAGAGACAGAATGGGGGGAAAGAATCCAGGAAATCACATTGTAGGATTTTTAATGAATTAATTGGTAAATTCCTCGGTAAAATAAGTATTTGGTCACCTACAAACAAGCAAGATTTCTGGCTCTCACAGACCTGTAACTTCTTCTTTAAGAGGCTCCTCTGTCCTCCACTCGTTACCTGTATTAATGGCACCTGTTTGAACTCGTTATTAGTATAAAAGACACCTGTCCACAACCTCAAACAGTCAGACTCCAAACTCCACTATGGCCAAGACCAAAGAGCTGTCAAAGGACACCAGAAACAAAATTGTAGACCTGCACCAGGCTGGGAAGACTGAATCTGCAATAGGTAAGCAGCTTGGTGTGAAGAAATCAACTGTGGGAGCAATTATTAGAAAATGGAAGACATACAAGACCACTGATAATCTCCCTCGATCTGGGGCTCCACGCAAGATCTCACCCCGTGGGGTCAAAATGATCACGAGAACGGTGAGCAAAAATCCCAGAACCACACGGGGGGACCTAGTGAATGACCTGCAGAGAGCTGGGACCAAAGTAACAAAGGCTACCATCAGTAACACACTACGCCGCCAGGGACTCACATCCTGCAGTGCCAGATGTGTCCCCCTGCTTAAGCCAGTACATGTCCAAGCCCGTCTGAAGTTTGCTAGAGAGCATTGGATGATCCAGAAGAGGATTGGGAGAATGTCAGATGAAACCAAAATAGAACTTTTTGGTAAAAACTCAACTTGTCGTGTTTGGAGGAGAAAGAATGCTGAGTTGCATCCAAAGAACACCATACCTACTGTGAAGCATGGGGGTGGAAACATCATGCTTTGGGGCTGTTTTTCTGCAAAGGGACCAGGACGACTGATCCGTGTAAAGGAAAGAATGAATGGGGCCATGTATCGTGAGATTTTGAGTGAAAACCTCCTTCCATCAGCAAGGGCATTGAAGATGAGACGTGGCTGGGTCTTTCAGCATGACAATGATCCCAAACACACCGCCCGGGCAACGAAGGAGTGGCTTCGTAAGAAGCATTTCAAGGTCCTGGAGTGGCCTAGCCAGTCTCCAGATCTCAACCCCATAGAAAATCTTTGGAGGGAGTTGAAAGTCCGTGTTGCCCAGCGACAGCCCCAAAACATCACTGCTCTAGAGGAGATCTGCATGGAGGAATGGGCCAAAATACCAGCAACAGTGTGTGAAAACCTTGTGAAGACTTACAGAAAACGTTTGACCTCTGTCATTGCCAACAAAGGGTATATAACAAAGTACTGAGATGAACTTTTGTTATTGATTTATACTTATTTTCCACCATAATTTGCAAATAAGTTCTTTAAAAATCCTACAATGTGATTGTCTGGATTTTTTTTTTCTCATTTTGTCTCTCACAGTTGAGGTATACCTATGATGAAAATTGGAGACCTCTCTCATCTTTTAAGTGGGAGAACTTGCACAATTGGTGGCTGACTAAATACTTTTTTGCCCCACTGTGTATATATATATATATCAGTGTTTTGTCTTCCACAATTAAACTTCAGGAGGGATGCTCACTCTTTGGGTTTACACTGCCCGCTCCGATCCCTCAAAACTAGACCTGTCCATTATAAGCTTCCTCAGCAACCATAAGTGTTTTGTGTTAGAACGTACTGCGGTTAATCCGACTTTTATGATTGCAGTAAATAGAGACCAGCGAGCTGAACCTGTAGAAAAGAGTCGGCGTGCTGCTCTCTGATCTTGGCATCTGTTGTCTTCTGTCTTTAACTCCAGTGAGAGCGGAGATGATTCCCTGGATGGCCTCTCAAACCGCGTCCCCCGGTGCCCTTTGACCCCGTCTTTATCCCCACAAAAACGGACCACGAGCCAGTCCAAGACAGAGCCTCCACTGCTGAGGACGAACAAACGGACCATCTACACCGCCGGCAGACCACCCTGGTACAACGTCACCGGGACCACCTTCAAAGAGGCCTTTGTTATTGGTGAGAGATCAGGCAGCTGCCATCTTCTTCTGTATGTCTGTTCCACTGTATGTCTGTTGCTTCGGTATCACCAGGGAATTCACAGATTTCAAAGAATAATAAAAATGATTAATTAGCGCCAATTAAAGCCAGTATGTGTAGTTTCATGTGATTTTTAGCACCTGTGATTATTAGTCTACTCCCACTGTGGGGCGCCAAAGTCAGGAACTTTTAAATTCTAAATATATAGTAGCTTTAAGAAACAGCTAAGTCTTAAATCATACACAAAGTGAACCAGTTCTCCAGCAAGTTAAGGCTCTAACTTTAGAAAACCCCCACTTACATTCATAAGTGTATAATTTTTTTATTTTATTTTTTAAAAAATTTTTGGGGCCCTTTTTATTGGACAGAGTGAGGGTGAAGGGGCAGACAGGAGAGGGGCATGGCATGCAACAAAGGTCACTGGCTGGAGTCAAACCGGGGACGTTTCGGCGCTCCTTTTAATAAGTCTGTAATTAAACTGGTCTAACTGCAGCATTAGCTACATTATTAGCTGGCTGTGTTAAAATATGGTCAGATTAGCTTTTTATTCTATGAAATTGCCCAAACTCAGCCTTGCGTCACTTTTTTCTGTTTATTAGCCATAAACACAACAATCCTTCCTCAGCATTGAGGAGCTGTATGGCAGAGAGCGTCGCCATGTTTGGTCTATGGCGTTCTTCTGGTAACACTTGTTGACTTCTTGTTTCTTCCCGGAATATTTCCTTTATATGTCCCATGGTGTTTCAGAGAATGCAACTGCAATGCAGAATGTGTCGAGCATAAAAGCCTCTGTGCGTGCTCGTAGCTAAGGCGCCATCTACGGAGGCCCGTGCCACAGTGTCTCACGTAAGCATAAACAAAGCTTAATGTGACCGTACCTAATCCAGCATCACATGGCAAACTACATGGTTGTTAATTATCCTGGCAGGACACATAGTTTTAAACACTTTAATATGTTGACATTTTTTAAAATAAATTGATTTTTTTCTTATTATAAAGTCTGAAAAGTTGGCGTCTTCAAATTGCGGTCCAAAGATATTCCGTTAACGACGATATAAACCAGATTAAAAATGGAAAGTTTTCACATGTGAGAAGCTCGAGCCAGTAAATGTTTGTCATATTTGTTGATTCATTTTCTCAATTGATCAGTTCAGCACTAAACATTTTGGGTGAAACACCGTCAGCTTGGGTAACGGTTAAGCGTTCACGATGCTCTGGCTTCACTGTGGGTGTTTTTTACAGCCGGCCACCATCTTCCTGATCAGCACAGTAAAACATCTGCCTCAGGACGAGTCCCAGCAGCAGTAAAATGAACCGTGACTGAAAGACTGTGTGTGTGTGTGTGTGTGTGTGTGTGTGTGTGTGTGTGTACACATCTCCATGTGCATGCATGTGTGGTGTGTGTTTGACATTCGCAGAGTCAGTGTTCCGTGGTTAAGTACATCAGATTGGCATGAGTGGGAACACGTAGAGGGAGAGGTGGACATTATCTTTAGCAGGCAATCTGTTATTGTCAGTGGGCCGCAGTGACTGGTTACTTCTGTCACAAGGACCAGACTGTGTAAGTGCAGGGAAGTGGACAGAGCGTGGCGGGAGGAAAAACCAATCTGCATTAAAGGTCAATGGAAGATCGAGAGTAGAGAAGTGAAAAACTGATAAAGAGAAAACGATGAGGAATGCAAGGCTTAAAAGAGAAGCTTGAGCTTATACACCCTGTATAAGGTGCAGGGATAGCAAGAAGAGAGAGATGGAGGAATGAACAAAAAGAGGAAGGACGAAGAGGGGAGGTGAGGACAGAAAGACACTGTGAAGCGCCTTACATACCACAGGTTGTTTTCTATCTCTTGTCTGGTTTTATTGCTAATAGAAAAGGCAGTTTTATCTGCTGTAACAGGCAGTTTCAGTTTCCAGGCTTTGCTGCTGGGTGACGCTCAAAATCTATGCTCTAATCTATAGGAGCACAGTGAATAGGATTCTTTTTAATACATTAATTTACAAGTCAGAACCGGTATTTCTATAACCCGCTCCAAAGCTGTAATCATAAATAGAAATGAGAGGAGCGCTGCGGCGTTTTTAGTCAGCAGTTTTGACCTTGATGGCTCTTATCTGAGCAAAAAACCCGTCCCAGCACTTTACTGAGAGTTGTTTATAACGCAGAAGTAGCTCCGTAGGCCATTTGTGTTCCTCCACACACACACACACACACACACCAACAAACACACAACCGTTCGCAGGAAATGCATCCTGTTTGTCTTTTTTTTTTTTTTACCTCCCTTGCCAGCCAGCGAGTCAGTCAGCCAGGCAGCAGCATGTAGTTCTGGCCCAGTTGCCAGGATTGTCCTGAAGGATTGCCGTTGTGGTCTTTAACCCAAGGAGGGTCGAGTGAGGTAAAGCAGGGCTCCACGCTAACTTTTTCACATTGGTGGTACTGATGCCAATATTTCTTTCTTCCTTCAAGTTTCTGACTCCAGCACAAAGTATAGTTGCACCCCGAAATGTTCTGCCGTGCCAAGCAAACAGAGTTTTACCCTGCCGTTTTGTTCTTACCGCCATACTGGCTATTTGGCTATTTCACACACACAAATAACTTCTAAACAGGGAAATGTTATCAGAACTCCTCGAGGCGTGCACTGTAATTCTACTGTTTGATTTGTCTTATTGTCTTGTCTTATATATTATGTTTTCTTAATGCCTTTCTCTCTCATGTAAAGCACTTTGAATCACCTTGTTGTTGGAAGGTGTTGCCTTGCCTAGTGCTGAAAGGATTTGTCAGTTAGTAGATCAACAGAAAACTAATTGACCATTTTGATAATCGAACAAATACCCAAAAAATCAGCTATTCTCTGGTTCCAGCTTCTCTAGTATGAGGATTTGCTGCTTTATGGTTTCTGTTTTATAATTAATTTAACTGAATGTCTTTGGGTGTTTAGACTTTTGAAGACATCACTATAAACCAAATGATGATAATGAATCAAATAAAATAATGGACAGATTAAAAAGTAATGAAAACAGTAATTATTTGAGGCTCTAGTCAGGTGTTTTCTTGACATGAACTGATTTCAGGTTATTTGTATGATCTGATTTTTCTACGTGTTTTTTATTTCAGGAGATTTACAATCCTACATAACCTGATTAGGTGAAAGACAATATATTTCTGTGACTGATGATTATTTTAATTAATGTTTATTTTAATAGGGACAAGTACTGCATATATAGTGTGTGTATATATAGCATGAGCGAATGCTACATACCACAGCATTTATAGCTTAAGTAAGGGCCTTAATACAAATAAACCTGACTCATCAAGAAAATACATACAAAACGGCACAAAACACAATGATGCACCACAATAAAACTCAATGACAAGCACCAGTTTGTTCATGACTACATGACTGATTCCTTTCAGCTCAACTTTAAAATGATTCTATACATGATCCGGACATTTAGAGGAAAATGAAAAACCATTCAGCCTGTCCACAGCTGCTGTGTATTTGTGTTTTTGGGAATTCTTTAAGGTGGCAGAACTGAGGTGAGTCCACTTCTCGAGCGACTGCAGTGCTGCAGCAGAAAAGACTGACAGCTGCAGGTGTAATGGCGCTTATGTAGTAGAAGCACTTTCTTCTGTACCTGAGCGCTGAACTGGGCCTGTCACTATCGGCCTACAGCGTGTTGTAACTGTCGAACCAAATTTGTGTGAATGCTGGCAGGAGGACAAACTCGCTAGCAGACACGTAGCATAAAACACTAAAATGTTGGAAGCTGGAATCCAGGTGCACTGTGTGATCAATTTAAATTCTTGGCTGACAAAATGTTCAGATGTGAGTTAGATTGCCACACTCTGTATCCTGTAAAGGGAAACGGGATAACACACATGATCATATTTTATAGGGTTAGACGGATACATTGGCAATAAAAACTAGAGCCTTATATTATCTTATAACATGTATATCTCTATCTACAGGTACAGGCACAAAGGGGCTAATGAAAAACGCTATCAAGTATCGATTCATCTGCCAGTTACTTTCTCAATTAATCCAACCAACCCTATGGTCTAGACACAGATGCCCATCACAGTTTCCTAAAGCCCAAGTTGATGTTTTCACACATTTTGTCCGACAAACAGTCCAAAACCCAAATATATACAGTTTACTGTCACATAAGACAAAGAAATGCAGCAAATCCTCACAAATGAAGGAAGCTGGAACCAGGTACATGTTGGCGTTTTTGCTTTAAAAATGTTGTTTTTGGAGTGGGGTACTGAATCACTGCTCCAGATATGTGGGGATATTGTTTGGTTTTAAAAAACAAGATCAGGACGCAGATCATCGCCTCTAATATGAGAAGTATGCGGGTTGATTTCTCAGTGTCTATTCAAATCCGAACCTGCAGGTTTTTCTTTATTGATAACGGTGTTGTGGTTCTGTTGTTTTCCTCCTGAAGGCCTGTGTGGAGGAAGTGCTTCTGGCAAAACCACAGTAGCCAATAAGATCATTGAAGCGCTGGACGTTCCCTGGGTGGTTCTGCTCTCCATGGACTCTTTCTACAAGGTACAACATCCAGTCAACATCACTCAGTGTAAAGTGTAATTTAATAATAAATAAGAGCTTTGATTAATAGTATTTTACAGTACATAAGCATCTACTTATGTCGTAAGCACTCTTTTGTTTATTAAATCAGTAATATTTCAGATTGCTTGTTCAGCATTTTCAGCCCAGTGTTCCATAATAATTCATTAGCTTTTGATTTAAAACAATAACCCATCAGTGTAAATGAACAGATGTAAAATCAAACACCCTTTTTCTCCCCTCGCTAGTGCTGATTTCAGCGAGCTCCTGACCGATAACCGACTGAACACAATAGTTCATATCAATCATAGCGCTCTCTCCTCTGGGACCACACGTCGATTGTTTTGTCAGTTTGCTTTACTCACAGAGTCCTACTGAGCCCATAATGTCTGCATGTCTTTATGGATCGGACCTAGTTTTTGAAGTGGAGAGGAACTCCACTCTGATGCTTTACAGTGTTTGATTATGACAATTTCTGATGTTATGTGCTTTAAAATAACCAGTTTTGACCACTAGCAGACAATTGTTGCTTTTTATTAAAGCTGGATTAATGAAGTGTGTGCGTACATACATACATACATACATACATACATACATACATACATAAAATAATAATATGTAGATATGTGGTGAAATGAAGAGCACATTTTTGGTGGCGCGGCAGCTTTATTCAGAAGGCATCCTGGTCTGTTGAGCCTCCTTTAAATTCAATTTAACAGATGAGAAGGTACTTTTTTTTTTTCTTTTAAAGATTAAATATACTTTTATGGGATTTGTGCCATCAATACGTGACAGTGAAAGGCAGCAGGACAAATATAAGTAGAAGGAGAGTGAGACATAGGAGATATAAACTTTTGGATTTTCTGATACCAAAACTGCCATAAAACAGGAAGGTGCTCGATGTAAGTGACCTGCGCACTTATCTCAGTTGGAAACACCCAATTATGTGTGTGCACTCAACTGCACTTTTACAATTATGTCATTTCTTGTATGAAATGTATCTCGAGACATCAAGAGGTTTCTCATGATCACACACAAATCTTTCATTATCTAAAACATCAGCATCGGCTTTCAAAGTCCACACTGGCCCAGTGACCAGCAACCTTTATATTTATTATTAATATATAAAAAGAGATTAAATGAAAAGATGAATATCTTTAGTCCTGAACCCTGCGTGCTTGACCTGTGTTTTGTGTGTTAGGTGTTGAATAAAGAACAGCAGGAGCTCGCCGCCAAAAATGAGTATAACTTCGACCACCCTGACGCCTTTGACTTTGAGCTGCTGGTCACCGTCCTCCGAAAGCTGAAGAAAGGAAAAAGCATCAAGGTCCCGGTGTACGACTTCACATCTCACTGCAGACGCAAAGAATGGGTGAGACCTCCTCACTAACTGAACCAACTCTGTGGTAACTTACTGTATTACTCCGTTTTAGATGGGATTCGTCTCTCCAGAACCGTATTAATCAACACTGTTTAAACTTAAGATAACATGAGATCAGATAGAACTTTATTTATCTCCAGGGAAATTGTTGTGTTACAGTACAAAGTAGGAAAGAGTGAAAATATATAATATCAATAAACAGATATCCAAAATATTGGCAATGCCAATAATATAGGCTGAACAAGGTTTAACCGTAAGGATCACAAGTTGCTCATAACTCAAGTTGCTTGTTGGCGAGTTGCATATAGATAAATATGACAATATACGTAAATGTATGTCCATGATAATTGCATGTATTGTCCCATTATTGCACATTATGTCCCGTGAGTCAGAAAGCTAAGAGCGCTGCAGAGCTCTAATTGCAGTCTGAATATTTGCACCTTTCTAACTGTTACGACTAAAAAAAGAATCTGTATGTTGGTGATAATAAGTCTAAAATATTTAAATTTAACGTATCATTAGGACGTCAAATTAACACTCAAAAATGTATTTTTCTTCTTGTTACCTGACTTGGATGCATGTGCAGAGTTTGACACCAGAAGGCTGTTTTTCACAAGTTTCTCAGTGCTCACTGTAAATCTCAGTTTAAGACGTGAACGTACGAGCGGGATTTCGTGACATTACAACTTGTTTGTAAGCCAATCGTGGTCCAGTATGCAGCTTACGCAGGTGTGATGTGGAAACCTGAAGCACCAGTTCACAAACACTGATGGAGACATCTTTTCTGTCGAGCAGTAAAACTTTAGCATTAAAAAATATTTGAATATTCGTGTGTTCTGGATTTTTCAACCTTTTAACAAGGTAACTGAACACAGCAGGCAAATTATATGATACGTCTTAAAACATGTCTGGAGGGGATCTTGATAATCCAGTCCATATCGATGAAATATTTCTGAGCAGTAAACTGGATTTTTACGTCTTTTTTTTCATAATTTACAGGATATAATTACCATTGCAGTTACAAATCGCTGAACACCTCGCAGGGATGTATTAGTCGTTTGAGCTGACGCCAATTGAGATGCCTGCTAATTAGCTAATTGTTAAGGATTTAGTGTACGGGACATTAACCCAACGCAAAGAGCACAGATCCCCTCCCAAAAGCATTGTGAAGAATCAATCTGGCCGTGTAGCCCTCTGACAACTCCTCTCTATTTCTTTGCAATGTAATTTCATGGCTGAAAGGCGCAACATCACACGGGGAATCGCCTATCAGGAATTGTGACTCTGAAATCATTTTATGGGTCTTTTTGTACTGAATGTAATTAAACCTGAGGCCCTTGAGGGTGCTGAGGACCGCAGGGGCCAGCTGGCTTCAGGCTGTAATAGTATACTGTGTGTGTGTGTGTGTGTGTGTGTGTGTGTGTTAGTGAGAGGGCACAGTGGAGTTTTCTTGCTTCTTCTTCTCTGGTAAGAATGGAGGTCACCATCTCTCTCTCTCTCTCTTTCAGGCCATCCACTCTTAAACGTTAAAGACCCGCTAAATCATCTCTTAGCAAAGAACAGGGAAATGAACAAATCGATAAACGCTCATCTGTTTCTTTAGAATTCACTTTATGCTTTTCACACACAACCTCGCCTGCATGCTCTCTGCCTCTCTCTCTCTTTCTCAAAATCAATACTGGAGTGTCCGGTTCATCAGTCCATTGGCTTTAGCATGAAGCTGGTCAGAGGAAGGTAATAGGATTGTGACATACTCGGCACCATTGTGTCTTTGATTGAGACAGTGGTTGATCTCTCTGACACTCACACATTGGTAGTGAAGCGGGTTCACGATGAGGTTTATCAGATAACGGCGAAGACGAGCGTGAACATGTGTTGTGTTTGTGTGTCTAGACGGCTGCAGAATTTCATGGTAACTGATATATCTGTAATGTATCTGTTTTTAGGGCTGAACAAATGGTGATTTTTGCATTTAATTTTCATTGAAAAAATAAAATAAAAAGATGTCATTTTTGCTGGCGTCTGTACCAAACAAGCATGTTCCTCTTATTATTGAGATCAGATTGTATATGAGGATAATTTTGGCCAAGATTTTGTCTCCTTTATTGCCCCTTAGCAGGTTTATTACATTAAAGAGGGAAGTTCACACTAAAAAGACTATAATTTTGTTAGATACCCACCTGATGCGTCCACGTCAGATTGCAGAAGTCTCGTATCGGCTTTGGTTTAGCTTGAGAAAGCATTTTGGCATGGAACAAGGACTATAGATTTTAGGAAGCAGTCTCTTCACGGCCAGAATGGACAGGAGAAATTATGCAACCATTAACACCTTCAACATATGAGCTTTAAGATGGACTTTGAAAAGCTATATCTGTAATTTGTTCCTCTTGACAGAAAACTGTGTACGGGGCCAATGTTGTCATCTTTGAGGGGATCCTGGCCTTTGCCAACAAGGAGCTGCTGAAGGTAAGAATAATCTACTCTCCTCTCGTTATAAATAAAGTTTTCACTCTCTGGGTGCCCTGTCGTACTGTTTATAACTCCTGAACAGTAGGCAATGAGTGCAGCACTGATCGGCAGCCTGTCGACCTTCTCAGATCAGGCCGTGTGACTGCGTTTGAATTAATTTGTTTTCTTCGTTCTCTGTTCTCTGTGCCAGACCTGATTAATGTCTCTGTCAGCTCAGAGACGACCAGCAGGCTGATTAATAGTGAACTGAATCTGATTCTGAGTAGAGGCATTATTAAATCAGCTCATTTATCTGTGTGATGAAATTTCTTTTTACTTTTTTTTTTTTTTTTTTTTTTTTT
>LKNJ01002371.1:0-30756 GCA_002120245.1 Maccullochella peelii | reverse complement strand
TAAGCTAAATGACGGTCAGGCTTTCAGTCTTGTTAGGCTCATAGCACAGTGAGCTATAGTTATCCTTCACAATAAAAACATACTAAAGAGTTTCAAACGTAATCAGAAATCTGCCTCAAGAGTTCCCTGGTCTCGTTATCCCCGTTTCCCCCCTCTCTATACCCTCAGTAAGGCAGAGGTCCAGGTACCTGAGATTAATGACCACATAAAGCCAGGAGAGGCGTCCTCCATCTTTCCTCACCTCACTTTATGATCTGTTCCTCAACTGCCGACATTTTCATTCATGGCCACTAATAGAACGCATGGAACGTTTTTCACACTCGCGTTCACGACACCTGCAGTATGTAACATGGATGAGTGGAAGCACACGTTAGCATGATATTGTCCTGTTTTGGCTGTATGGACTTTTCTCTCCTTTACTCATATTAGTGTGTTTGTGCGTTGATGTGTGCAGTACTGGGGGTCATTAAAGATCTGTACGTTTCTATCAGAGCTTCTTGGATTACAAAGCTTATTTACCCTTTAATTGTATGTACCCACTGACGTACAGGTTTGTTTATCTTTATATTACTGCCTGCCCGTGTTTCTGTGACAAAATTCAGATTACAACAATCGCACATTTCTTGCTATAAAATCAACCCTAGTTTGTGTAACAGAGTTTAGACAGAGGTAGGGTTAAACTGTGCTTTACCACAAGAATTCAGGTCCTTGATTGTTTTAAACTATTACCACAAGATCATATATGCACATCCCAATATTTTATCAGTTCAGTTACTCTATGTGTACAGACATTCATGTCCCCCTCAGGATCAATTGTAATAAAATTGGTGATCCCCTAACTTCATCATCAGGTCAAATTTGTATTTTTACAGTACTTAACAAGACAAATTTCTGCCAAACTAATGACATGCCCATCAGCCTACATTCATATTAATACATATTAATACTACATTTTAACATACAAACATTTATTTTGCTTTAAATGTTTGGCTTTGATGTTAATGTTAAATGTTTGCAGATTGGTTTATCATGTTTCATTTTTTTCTTTGTGTCTCACTGTTTGCACACACACACACGTGTGTGTGTGTGTGTGTGTGTGTGTGTGTGTGTGTGTGTGTGTGTGTGTGTGTCTCTCCTTGTGCGTGCACGACTCCCCTTGCCTGGCTGAATGCTGTGTAACCATTCCAGCGTGAGATCACTGTGAGGTATGACCGTTGCTTTATTTTTATTACTACATTGTCTCTCTCCTGCTATTCCTTTCCCTTCCTGCTTTCACTCTATTTTCAACTATACTTCATTTGAAAATGACAACAAAATAAAACATTGTCTTGTTTTTTTTTTACTGATGAACAAATCAGTCAGTCAATCAATCTGCCTGGTTAACCTCTGCAGTAGCTGGCAGTTGTTTTCAGTGAAAAAAGCTCTGATAAACCCACTGTACAACACCCACCCAGCACCAAACAGCAGACCAACATGCAACACATTCAGCAGCTAAAGAGCCTGATATTTCCCTCACGAGTTGGCTCGAGACCAAAAGAGAGCTGAACTTAAATTTGTCGAGAGGCAACTCCAAAAAACAAACAGCAAACAGTAATTACTAGTTTTTTTTTAACACTTTGACCAAATCAGCTTTTTAAGATGAGGATATGTCGATGTGTTTAAAGCTTGTTCTGCTGCCCCCAGGTGGCCCAAATAATCAGTTAATACTGTTTTAACATTGGATGACTTGCAATGGCTCCACAGGCCGTGTTCGCGTGACCACAAAGCAGCCAAGTGGTCACACGTCTTAAGAGGCACTAACCGTTTAAAAAAACCCTGAGTTCACATAAAAAGATCAATTCTCAGGTCATTTTGTTAAATGTGCAGGAGTAGATGCTGCTTTCACTGTACCTGCCTGGGCAGTAAATGACCCTTCTGTATTTGCAGCGCCTAAAGTAGCCTGATTAGTTGTGTGAAGGATTTAAGTCCCCTAAACTGAACCCACTTTAAGACACATTGAATTGAGCTTGCTGCCCCGAACTAGAACATATTTGTTCAGTGTTGCACAGCAGTGATGTAGTGAAGCTGTTTCACTGCTCTAATACTGTTCTTTCTCTTCTTTTCTCCTTTTTATATTTTTCTCTCCTCTTGTCCTTTGTATATTTTTCTTCCTGTATTTTTTCTGTCTCTTTCTTCCCTCCCACTTTTTTCACACTTTATCTCAACAAATGAATTTCTGTCACCTTCTTCAGAGGAAGCTCCGCTGGGATATGTGAGGCTCACCTTGTGCATCCTCTTTTAGTGTTGTAGTTTTAAAAGCACAGATTTTGGAGTTTTGATGCACTCTGGCCTTTTTAACTTGTTAAAATAGGCTGTGCATATTCAACTGTAAGAATACCTTCACCATAGAAAAGCCAACATGCTTGTTTGTTCTCTTTGATGTCTTTCATGACCAAAATTTGATGAAGACATGCAAAAGTTGTTTTGGCATTTGCAATTCTGGGTGTTAAAGCAAAAGCATGCTTTATTTCTGTCAGGGTGGGGTCAGAGCATGCAGCAAACAAATAGTTAATTGATCTTTAACATTGTAAGCATGTGTTTGAAAGTGTATTCGCCTGAGCTATGTGCTAATTTTCCTAAATGCATTTCTTGTTTTGCATTTTGTTGGCTTAAGGTGATGGCACACACGTTTGCCTGGCAATAACAATACAGGATGCTCAGCTACTTTTGCAGTAATATGATGGCAACAACTTCTGCAACTACAGCTCAATTTCTGTCATTCGGAAAGAATGAAGTTAAACAATAGATTATTTAAGGGCAAACATTACCTGAATGAAATTGTTCAATATAGAAACCCTGCAGCTGAAGCACCAACACCTGGGGATGTTGGAGGTTTAGAGTTTCTTGGCAAGAATGTCTTCCCTGATTACCCGATTGTTTCTTTGTGCGTTTAGATCATAGCGGCTTGTCTAACTCTAGATTCTGGGGCCAGTTGCACAAAGATACTGTTCAGTATATTGGAGTGGTCTACAGGCACAAGCCAGTCTCTCTCTTGCTCTTACGCTAGTCTGAAATAAAGACTGACTTAATCATAACCTTAAAGGTAACATATTTGTCTTTATTTTAACAATCAGTGCCACCTGCTGACAAAAAACAAGTACACATGACTCAATTGGTAGTTTTATAACAATGTTGTAGAAGGAGTCCAGTTAGTGCTGTGTAAGATGGTCAGGAGCTATACGGCTCTGTGCTGCCAGATTCAAACGTTTATCTTTGTGAAACCGCCCCTGTGCAGCAAAACAACATATTGTAAACATCTGTTTTGTGTAGCAAGTAGCCAGCATGTGCATTAGAAGCAACATACTGTAAGTAGTGGGTAGTAGGAAGTTAAACATTTGCAGTTGATTTGACAAATTAGCCTGGTGGCTAGTTAACAAACCAGCTGGTTCTTCTCAATCTGAAATCGTAGAAACCGTTTGTGTCATAGTCACCTGATGCTTTTCAGTATGGCTGCAACTAACTGTTATATTCATTATCCACTAATCTGCTGATTTATTTTCATGAATAATCCTTTAGTCTAATAATCATTTACTGTCATAAAGCAGCAAATCCTCACATTTAAGAAGCTGGAACCAGCAAATGTTTGACATTTTCACTTGAAAAATTGTTGCCAATTAATTTTCTATCGAGCGATTAATCGTTGCGGCTCTACTTTTCAGTGCAGGTCCCCAAAAGTGGGACACCAAATTCATTTCACACAGTCTTCCTCCTCCCGTGTGTGTTTGAAAGCTTTGCACTTGTTTAAAAACTAAATGTGCACACCAGAACATCAGCACAGAGCTGCTGAATCCAGGAGGAAGGGAGAGGTGGTTTATTTACCGATGAAGGCTCTGAGTGCTCTGCAGGCCAGTTCCAGCTCATCACTCAGCTGACTGATTGGATCACTGCTCAGGATGATTATCGTACCACACTTATGTAGTCACATCGTTTTTATTAGTATATGTACGACTGTCAGTGTTGGCCTTTTAACAAGTAATTCATATCAACAGCATATCAGCATTCATTTCATGACTTGGTAATAATAAGAAAATATTTTTTACTCCCAGACATCCCTGCCCTTGAATCTGAATCTGTGTGGTTGGACACTACATCTTAAAGAGTTGCTGAGCTAATCGGTGGTTTCAGTGGTGTTAGTGTCTCATGATTAATGCCAAATGGCAGCCTCAGCGATCAAAATATTTAACATCAATACTGGCCTTCAGAAACTCTTATTAGTTTTGGTCTAAATTAAAAAACATAGCAAATGATAACTGATAATTTAACACACAAAACCGGGATAATATTTGATTAAGAAAATCTTTCGTTGGAGGGAAGTCCTAGTCTGCTGCTACAGTATGTTACTTTATCATTCCTGATCATTCCTGCATGTCAGTCACTCTGTATGTTTGCGTATGTTTGATTTTCACAGATCGGCTCTGGCCTCGGCTCACCAGGGTCAGCCTTTACCCAAAACCCTCAGCGTGATGGAGAGCACGCCGCAGGTCCGCGGCATGCACACCATCATTAGGTCAGAATACACACTCATGCACACATTCGTCTTATAATGACTTAAAGCAGAAAATACTTGCTGTCAAAGAGAAAATCCATGCTTAGAGGGTAGTCCAGCGATTTTATTGTTGCACATAAAGTTGGAGGACTTGCAAGAGACAGATATTAAATAGAATATATGTAAGATATCCTGACTTTTACTCCCTAGTAGCGGTCAAGCTCTTACCATGTTCTTACCGGAGACACAATCTTTTTTCCTCCTCTTCGCTCGTGACCTCTGTGTGTTTGTGTAGGAACAAGGAGACCAACAGAGATGAGTTTATCTTCTACTCCAAGAGATTAATGAGGCTCCTGATAGAACATGCCCTCTCCTTCCTGCCTCTCAAGGTGAGTTGGGGGTGTTTGTGTGTGTGTGTGTGTGTGTGTGTGTGTGTGTGGAAGTGTGAATACGAACCCTCCATGATTTAGTGTTCAGCTCTAAACATCCCGCTGACTGGTATAATTGTTAAAGTGGCAGATGAATTTTGTGACTCCGCTGTCTCAGTGGCTAGTTGACAAAATGGTTTTCAGTTTTCCTCTTGGTCTCCTCTTCATGCTTTTCTCCCTCCACAGCCAGTATCTGTGGAGACACCTCAGGGTGGCGTCTACGACGGCAAGAGGCTGAGCGGTAAAAGAGTAAGTCTGCTTTTATGTTTCTATTCACCTGGTTGTTATTAAGGTGACATTAAATTATCTTTGTGGTCACCAGGCTCAACCTTTACCGGGCCCCAGTGTACATCTTAGTGACAAAAACAGACGGAGGGAGAAAAAGAGAAAACTAAAGTGTGGATACAAATAAAACAAGTTTTAAATGTCACATGGCAACTTCACGCCCATTAACTGTTTCTTCACAGTAGTATTCTAGCTAGAAAATAAAATGCTGTTATGATTTTTTTTTTGATTTTTTTTTTTTTAAGGTTCAGCATGTATTTCATTTTACAACACATTGCTGCACAATGAAACTATACACAACCAGATAATATATACAAATATTTAAAATTAGAAGAGAATAAAAACAATATATACAGTTATATACATTAATAATCATACAAAATTTAAATATCATAAACTAGAAAGACTGCATATTGTAACAGTCCAAATGATGCAGTGAAAGTTGATGTTTTCATGCAGATAAGTTAGGTCTTCAAACATCATCAGATCTTTGTCCTTTTCGTGTTCTCAGATCCAGATAAACTGCATAAATGTCACCAAAACGTTAAATTCCTCACGTGTGTGTGGGGTTTTTTTTTGTTGTTTTTTTTGTAGATCACAGGTGTTTCTATCCTGAGAGCTGGAGAGACCATGGAGCAGGCTCTGATGGCTGTGTGTAAAGACATCAGACTGGGAAAGATCCTCATCCAGACCAACCATGACACGGGGGAACCAGAGGTACGCGAGTCTCAAACACTACAACCCGTGTTACTGTTACGTCCATTGTCACATGTAGCATAAAGTACAAAAGTATTGTATTTGCCTCACAAAGTAAATGTTGCTTGTTACTGAACTTTTAAAGCCATTACCAAGTCAAGTCAGTTCTGTTTATATAGCTCAACATCACATCACAGTTTACCTCAAGGGGACACCCTCTGTCCTTAGACCCTCGGAGCAGATAAGGAAAAACTGAAGAAAGCTCAGGAAGAGCAACAGAGGACGGATCCCTCTCCCAGGACGGACAGATCTGCAGTAGATGTCCTGTGTACAGAATAGATTCGCAACAGAAAATCATAGTGTATACAGTTAAAATGACAAAATGTAGATTGTAAAACACAACTGCTCATTAAACTTCTGCTAAAAAGCGTCACAATTACATCATGGATTGAGAGATTAGTCACGTCTTGTCCGATGATGTTTCTTTTTCGCGTGCAGAAAGGATTTGGCAGAAATGGTATAGCCTTGTCAAAGATCAAATGTGGTTTGGCAGTGTGTAGCAAGATGTTCAGTTAAGTGTCAGAGCTCTTTCACCCACAAGGAAGGAGCTGGTCAGTGTTTTGTTTTTGCTTTTACAACTTCACACACAACTTTTGCTTTACACGACGCTTGCTGTGTTTTTATCTGGATTGTGGGGGTCTCGGCTTCAAATATAGATTCTGGCCCTCAACACTGACACTGCACACTTTTGATTTTTACTCCTGCTGCATAAAATACGTTGATATAACTGACAAAATGCTATTCAAATTCAACATTTGTCAATAATTGATAATCATCCGTGTCTCATTGTAATTTTAGATTATTCTTGCAGTGATTTAATGATTTTAGCTTGTGACAGATTGATACAGGTAGTGAATATCAGAATATCTGCACATTATGAATGTTATAATGAATGCGCTGTCTCGTCTCCTTCGTCTAGCTTCACTACCTTCGTCTGCCCAAAGACATCAGTGAAGACTACGTCATCCTGATGGACAGCACCGTTTCCACCGGAGCGGCTGCTCTCATGGCCGTCAGAGTGCTGCTAGTAGGTCTACACAACTCTACAGCTGTCTTTTTTTAAAAAAAACACAGACCTATGAATGTTCAACATTTTGTTAGTCAGTGTTTCCTCAGATGTAGGCTGAAAAACGTCGTATTGTCATTGAGAACATTGATTTAAGATTGAATGAACCTTCTAGTTCATATGAAGATAACTGGACGGGTGATGGCTGGAAAACAGTGAATTTATTCGGTCAGACATAATGGAAATCAGTCCATGAGGTTTTTTAATCTTCAATGAGCATCCTCTCCCCGTTTTCCTCTGAAGGACCATGATGTAGCAGAGGATAAGATCTTCCTGTTGTCCCTGCTGATGGCAGAGATGGGCGTCCACTCGGTGGCCTATGCCTTCCCTAAAGTCCGCATCATCACCACCGCCGTGGACAAGGAGGTCAACGACCAGTTCCACATCATACCAGGCATCGGTGAGGAGGTTTCTCCTTCATTCATCATCTGGGAGAATTAAGTAGCACAAACGATTACAAAATGCTATTTAGAAGATGCATACAAGAACAAATATACACATAAACTACCCCAAGAAAGCTCCAGATGTTGCATAAAGAATAAACTATATGTCTTAAGGTGCTGCCTGAAGGGTTTGACAGACTCAGCCTATCTGACATGTGAGGGGAGTGTCAGTAAAGGCACCATCACCTCTGGTTTTCAGACGGGAACCAGGAACGTCTCAGAGTCCTTAATAAGAGGACGTAACTGACCTTGCAGTGCTGTAAGACCTCTCAACGGCTCCGTTATATATGCCAGAGCCAGCCACTGCAAGGCTTTATTAGCAGGCAGTGAGAAAATGTGATTTATGGATCAATCAGTTCGAGGTATTAAATGGTAAATCAGCACTGAATCACATCTGCTGCACGGCTCTCTGTTGGTTTAAAGTCAAATTTATAAGAAATAAAACATTTTCGTACCCAGCAGGTTGTCTTCTAAAGGTATTTTCAGGTGATCTCACAGAAGTCTACAGTCTGTCCAGAATGATTTAAATGTGTGTCTGGGGTGAAACAAAATCCAATATTTCCATAGACTCTCTCCCCAAACATGGCTGTGCTCTTTTCTTCATCGCTATGTAGGGCAGCAAACTTAACATGACGTCCGCCATTGCCCCGGCTCCCAGCAAGCTGCTACACTTGTCAGTTCATAATCATTCTTGGATTGAAGTAACAGCAATATGATTTTGAGTTTGTTTTTTGTTTGCTTTTGCATCCCACTTGAGTTTGCAGGCCTGATATCTTGTTTTAAATAACTGAAGTCGCCTAAAGGAGAGGACACGTTCCAAGACTGAAAACCTCCTCTATCTTTCTCTCATTTTACCTGCTTTTCTTTTCTTGTCTTTTCTGTTCCTAAAGGTAATTTTGGAGATCGTTACTTTGGCACCGATGCTCCGTCAGACTGGTGTGAAAGCGATGAAGGAATGGACTTCTGAAGTGAGAGCCTATCAGGGGATGTGGTGGGTTGTTACTGTAAAGCACCAACAGCCATGAAAACAGTGAAAAGACCCTCCTTTCATCCCTCACAGAGACGTGATGCTGTGTAAACTGCAAACGAGTAGCCTGGAGTTCACTGTTCGGTCAGTGCGGCTACGGATCCGAGCTAAGTGGAGGTTTCTGTTTCAGTCCATTCCCCATTCAAGTTTTCAGCAGAGTTTAACGGGGTCACTGTCCTGCAGGATGTGGGATGTTTGTTGGCCCACTTGTAATTATTCCACTGCCATCTCAAAAGAGTGTGCTGCCTGCTTAAGCTACCTGTTGAGGAAAAATGCTTGATTATGCTGTAAATAATGTTGCCAGTAATGTGTTTGTGTTGCTGAAGCTGCAGGCTGTCAGTTTACTGGAAGAGCTTCTTTCAGGAGTTTGCACAGTACGTCTCTTTTTGCCTTCATAAACCAGATATCGTAAATAAATGTTTGTTGGAAGAAAAACAAATTCCAGCTAGAGAGTTCGCTGGGAAGATTTGGCTAGAGCTGTACTCAGTTTTAAACCATAGCAGTTATAAAAAAAAAAAGCTGTACTTCATAGCGTTCAATCGATACCCTCCTACCTGCCTAATCAGTAATAATCCATTTTGTTTTGCACAAAGACATGAACAGAAAATAAGGCCTCATCTTTTAAGATAAGTTGTATTGGATGTTTAAGGAAGGAAACTTCCAGTTTGAGGTGAAATGTCATGTCTAGTTAGCAGTGTACTGTGATTTATTTTATGTTCTTTTTTTTTTTTTAAGCTTAAGGCTTTTTGTAAGAATTATTATTGGTTTTTATTAGAATAATTACAGCTTCGCTCTGCTGATGAAGCTACAGCTGTCTGTGCTGTAAGATGATATTATCTCAGGCAACTTTCACTGAAAGGGACGACAAGGATTCATACTTGAATAAGAAGATTGACGATTGAGGGGAAACGGTCAAATATTGTTGGTTATATTTGTTTTATCTGTTAAATAGTTTTTATCTCGTTGCTAAATCTTTCTCTGATTGTTCCAACAGCATTAACACGCATTTCTGTTTCCACTGCGCTCAGAAAAAGTCATTCTTTTCATAAGTTAGAAACCTTTAAAAATAAAACGTCATCCTTAAATTACGAAACTATATTTCACTTTGCTTTAGCTGCTAATTAAGCTCAGTATAGCTGGCAAATGCTTTGTTTTGCATTGCTTGTCAAACTTTGTGTAGAAACCGTCCTCGTATGTTCACATCTGAGCTTTGCGACCGGCCAAAAGAAAAAAAGCTTTTCTTAAAAACCGGGAGACCAAAAGGACGCCAGGTGTTATTTCTAGAGGTCAAATGTCATGATTTAAAAACAAAAACTTGTGTTAGCATGAGAGAGGTTTATTCAAATGTACTTTGTCATGGGCTTAAAGTCTCAGTAGCATTTCATGTGTGAACTGCTTTTTATTTTGAGGGTTTTTCTGGATGTGACAGAGAAACTGACGCTTACTTGTTGTGGTGACCTTGTTTGCTGCTTCTTGCGACTGTTTTTAAAATGTTTTTATTTATTCATTTCTATTGTTTGCAGGGATTCTACATCTTCACATCCAAGTTGCATACCCATATACAGTATACTGTATTGTTTTCATGTTATTGCACTGAAGCTCTGCAGACACAGTCACTGCACATCATATCAGTGTAACACCAGGTTTATTTTAACATTAGGCCTTATTTGCTGGACAGTTTGACGCATCAAACACAGGTTTAACTACCTTTTAATAATGGCTGCGTGCCTTTCGGTGCATGCTTAATGGAACCAATCTATTATTGTTATTAGTTACACCTGTGCTCGCTGTCAGACGTCCACCATGAGAAAACACTCCTGCATTAATTGTTTACATCCAGCTGTCTAGCCAACAAATGTATGCAAATTACTCCTGTAACTGACAGCACATTAAAACAACAATAACTTAAAAAGAAAAACACTTTTATTTGTACTGTATGACGCAACAACTAACTTTTTTTTTTTTTCATGTGGAAGCTGGTTACCTCACATTAAGTGATTTACATGAAACTGTCAACAATGTTAATGTATTAATTTTTAAGAACTCCTTTGTGAGAAGGTTCTGCAGTTTTCCCTTTGTTTTATTTTTGTAAGTTCCACTTCAACTGTACAGAATAAAAATCTTAACTTTAAAGTAAGTTTTTGTTGCGTGAAGGCAGTAGTTACCTGTGCCGGGGTTGCCCGCAGGAGGGCAGCAGAGTTTGTTGTTTACAGCGGAAGTGACGCAGACTGCAGTTCTTGTGCTGCTTCCAGGGCTGTGGGAAATAACTGTTTTACCTTGTGTGCTGTCCGTTTAGGAGCCAGCAGACCAGAAAGGACAAGGTAAGTGCAGATTTCTCAATTTTTACAAGGAAAAAGTACTGCATACAGTGCAGCTTAATGCATTTAAAATAGACAATTATATGGTTTTTATCAACAGAGGACATTATTTTATTATAGGAACAGATTGCATTGAAGGCATATGACAATAAAACTCGTGTTTTTATTTTCTTTCTTACTATGTGTAAGAGAAAATGCTCAATTCTCTGAGCATTTGCTCTGTTTAGCTTGCGCTAGTCATTGTTTTTAACTAAATCAAATATACTGACTTGACAGTAACATGTTGAAGCAACATCTTTCATTTGTAATTGCCATTTACTATTAATGGAAATTATTATGATGATTTAGGTCTTTTGGTAAGACTTTTGCTTGGACTTTTGGTTGTTGTTTTTTTTTTAGAAAAAATTTGACCTAATAAATTTTAAAATTGCATCAGAATAAAGTTTATATTTGGATTCAAAACAAAGCACTTTTGTTCCTCTTGGCCTCCCAAAACGTTTACATGGGTAATTGCTGTTATAATTTATAAGGAAATGTGTCTGGATGAAATGTGAAACCTTTTTTAGACTTGTACAACGCAAGATTCAGAGCTGATGCGGACACGTGAAGGCATCACCAGCAGCTCGCTCAGTGGCGCCGGGCTCATTAACAGGTATGTACACATGTATTTAATTTACATTTACTGCAATATAGTGAGGATTAATGGACGTTAAAGTTGAGATGCATGCAGTGATAGTTGTGTTTGTGAGTTTGTAACAGCTCAGTTGTCTTACGGTCGTATTTCTGAACAGTTAAAGAAACGTGATAGCACAGAATAATAACGTTAACCTTAGAAGTTATTTTGTTTAATCAATTGTTGCAAACTTGTGGCTAGTTGGCTTGCAACGACG
This sequence comes from Maccullochella peelii, assembly GCA_002120245.1. Lineage (NCBI taxonomy): Eukaryota > Metazoa > Chordata > Actinopteri > Centrarchiformes > Percichthyidae > Maccullochella > Maccullochella peelii. The sequence continues at coordinate 19,018 of LKNJ01002371.1, read as the reverse complement.
TGGTTTAACGCTGTTAATGTTAGCTAAGACGCAACACTAAATTTGCTGCAAGGATTTACTCGTAACGTTAGCTTAGCCGGAACGACACCGAACGTTGCGCCGAACTACATTCAAAAACTTGACAATTTAAAGTTTTTCTTGGCTGTGTGTAACGCTACGTATCTGCCAGAACTTGATTAATCTTTTTGGCTAAATTATTTTAAGCCACACTTCAAATCGGCGTTGACAGAATTCACAGAGAAGGACACAGTTTAATAACATTTTAACTTTATATTATTAACATTAAGCCATTTCATCCCGTGGAGGGTATTAGCTAGCAGCTTATGTCTGTAAAATGTTTTAAAATCCACTTAAAGTGTTGCTTAATTGGTCAGAAAACATTGTAAAACGCTCTTTGTTAACTTAGGTTTCATAGGCTAAATAGACAGATCTCCGTACAGGAAATATTCTTTTTAACAAAGTATTAGCTGCCTCCAACTCAGCCTGAAAGAAGAAGCAGATAAGTTAAGCTAATGGACAAGTAATTGACGATATAACGGAACTTATTATAGCAGGGTCGCTTGATTTGAGTCACATTGCCTGCCGGGTGGGCGGGGTAAGGGTATTGGAAAAATCACGTTTTTGGAGAGTGCCTTTGTGATCACTATGTGATTTTCCTTGTTTCTTCCCAGGAGGGAGAATGGCTGGCCTGTGGAGATCCTACCAAACCTTGATGACCAAATACCCCTGGACAGTGCAGATAGTGACTGCTGGTAAGATTATTGTTGTTGTTGTTGTTGTTTCATACACACTGCACATATCCAACAACTGCAGGTCTCCACTGAAGATGCAAATGTAATTTTCAAAAGACAGCAGACACATTTCCTATTCCAAACTAAGTCACCTTAATTAGGCAGTTAAGAGCTGCAGAAATGTTCTTTTTTGCACTTAAATTCACTTTTTGGTTACGATTAAGTGATTACAAAAACAGGGTACCTCAGTTTCAGAATCAACAGAGGAAAGGTCTTTGAACCAAGTGACCAGGATTTTTTTTTTCTTGTCTTTTTCTGTTCCTAATCACTGTCAGTCTAAGCATGCAACAAACAAACCTAATCAGTATGAATGTAAAGTGTCTATTAAGAAGATAAAATACGACGATGACTTTTTACAGTTCATCAAATGTCAGGACTTCCTCGCTTTTCTTCTCCTCATAAAGTAAATAAGTTGTTTAACAAGATGGTAACTTGTGAGCTTTTGTCAGTAAAGTCAGCAATAGTATGTGTGGGATGTTTTCATGTTGTCAGAATAATTTGAAAAGAACAATCCTACACAGTAACTTTAAGTTTTAATAAATAAGAACACTTTTAGAAATGGGAAACCTTTTGACCTTTGACCTTTTGTTCATAAATGCGCAGAAATTCCTGAAGTTACTTCCTTCTGAAAGTCGTTGATGTAGGGCAACATTGGAGCTGTTGTGAATCTATGAATGTGATTACTGCAAAATATAACTCTTCCTTTGTCCAAATATCTGAGCAATTGTTTAACGTTCCTGTGTTTGTACTTTGGCCCGAGTCTTTTATTGTAGTACAGTTTAATCACCACTAGATGGAGGCAACGCTCACCAGTTGTCTGATGCACTTGGCTTTTATTAGCATGAATGTAACTAAGTACAGATACTCAAGTACTATTTAGACATACTTGTACTTTACCATTTTATGCTACTTTATACTTCTAATATTGTACTTTGTACTCCACTGCCCACTACACCCTCCCATTATCTAACACTTATAGTTACTTTTTGCATAAAACAAACATATGATGCATATTATGCTACTAATCTACCCAGTAGTATATAAAGTATGTAACATAGGCTCCACACTGACGACCTACAACATTAAAATGCTCTTACATGTAGTCATTAGTGATAAAAACAGAATAATATCATATTCTATAACAATAAAACACTGTGAAAGGAGACATTCTGCATACTGAGTACTTTTACTTGATACTTTAAGTACATTTTGTTGATAAAACTAAAGTACTTTTACTTAAGTAACATTTTTAATGCGGGACTTTTACTTAGTAATAGAGTATTTTTAGGCCGTGGTAATTCTACTTAGAAGTAACTAAGTAAAGGATCTGAGTACTTCTGTCACCACTGATTATTAGTACTTGTCTTATATTTAAATAAATTTCGTATAACTTTCAAAAACATATTTAAATGCAATTTCACTTTAATGATCAGTATTCAGAGGCACGAAAGACTTGACATTTTTCTGCTTTCTGCACTTTTCTGACCAATCGTGCTACTTGTTTTTGTTTTTATTTGTTGGGTAAATGTTTTCGGCATGGTTTGTGATAATTACTACTTACTACAACAAAACCAACTTATATTTACATTTATTACAGCTAGGCTTACCTCTTCAGCTCTGTGATAAAAGCCTTTTATAAAAGCTTACATCAGTTCCGATAAGTGAGTTATCTTATAGACTTTGTGGAACTCATTTGTCATTATTGTAAACGTGCATTCATATTTATGACGTTTGGTCAGGTTTGAGGCTCCGATTGGGCGACTTAATGTCATTCAAATCTGGCAACATTGCTTGATATTTGACCCTGGCGTGAGTTGGACTTTCCCTTTAAAACATCTCAGTTTCTCCTCTTTGGTGCAATGCAATGGTTCTTTTTTTTTTAATTTTTTTAATTTTTTTTTAATCATCATAAAGTGAAGTGCTGAGCGACAGACTGAAGCTCGGGAGCTTTAAGTCCTCTCTCTTAGTGCTTTACTGTCCGTCAAGGCGTCTTGAGTCAAAGTGACAAAGGAAATGCTTGAATTTATTGCTCTCGAGGTGTACAGTTGACATTTCCTGCTCGGCGAGTGTGTGAGTCGGTGTGTGTCCACCTTGTCACCCTAACTACCTTTTTATTAGTTCTCCCATGACATTTAAGGAAAGGTTACCTCTTGTTCAGCTGGGTGGATGTTGTTATTACACTGTGCTGTCAGTTTTAACTGTGGTATGTGGGTTATGTTAGTGGGCTTTAGAGCAGCTTTTTCCACCTGCTGAACAGGTGTTTGTATGAGTTAGGGCAAAGAAATCTACACTGACTATCATCCTGAAAGGGGTTAAATTAACAGCTGCGGTTTTGTTTAGTGCCCCATGTAGACTTGAGACTAGAGATTTGGTTTTACAGCACATTTACAGTTTGGTTCACTCTCATTAACCTCGTTTCCAGGCACAAGCTCTAAAAACCCGACTTTCCACTACCTGCTCAGCACCAAACAGCAGACAGACACAGTTAGCGACTCGCTGGTGAACATAGTGGAGCATTTAGCAGCTAAAGAGCCAGATATTTCCCTCAGGAGTTGATGGAAACCATAAACAGAGCTGAAAGGAGAGTGAATATTGGACTTACATTCACCAGGTGGACACAAACACAACTCCAAGTGAATGCTAATGTTGCTTCATGTCTTCTGGATTCGTAAATGGATGTTTGCTAACATGTTCAGTCACATTATGTCAGTGCTGTGTGTCTGTCAGCTTGTCGCAGCAGCCAGAACATCTATTACTGCAGCTGTAAACGTCAAACATCAACAAAAGCCAGAGGCTGGTCTCCACAGCAGTGCCTCTTTCTGTACTGAATTATGTCCTGCGGTGACGCACTGAATGGAGATCACTGATATGTACAACTGCTGAAATGAAGTCACTGGAATATACCTTTTTTGTCATTTCGTTAACGATGGCTCATTTCCATCAAGTGTCCCTGTGAGCCACGGCCGTGTGACAGCGCGCACAATAAATCATTTTAATGTTATCAATTACACCTGTGCTTTTGCTGCTTGGACATATCAAAATGTCTGCTGTGAAAAAAGGTCTATTGTGAGCAGCGTCAACATCTTGTCTTTAGTCCTCCTTCTCTTTTTCTTCATCTAAACATAAAATGTCCTCCAGCTGCATTGCATGCTGGTCTGTTGATGCTTATGTTGCATTCACGGCGTGTCTGCAGAAGGGGGAAAAACAAATGTCCCATTGTTAACTTGGGAAAACAACATTGTTGCCATCTTTGCTAGCACCATAGTCACCGCAGATAAATGGAAATGTAGCTTGAATTAGCCGTTTTTATCATGTTACATATTTGTGGTGACTTGGTAAGAAGTTAAACCAGGTGTAAGCAGACTGTGTAGGCTTTATATCTCCTTTTTATAAATAGCTGCATTGTGTTAGTGCTAACTCTGGATCTTCTTTAGACGTGACTGCAGCCATTTGTTGACACTTTAATTTATATTCATTTTTGGAGACAACATAACTGTCAGAATTGTTGCCCAGTAGCTGACGTTAACAGTTTTTCCCACTTGGCTGCTTGTTTTTATGGTCTTTATATGATAAGATGTGAAAATATCCACCACCTGTGTCATCATGCTCAGCGGCCAGAGACACCGTATCCGTCTCCTGTTTGTCCTCCAGGGTCTTTGGTGGGTGTTGGTGACGTTATCTCCCAGCAGCTGATTGAGCGAAGAGGATTAGCTCATCACAACGTGCGGCGGACGGCCAAGATGATGAGTATTGGTTTCTTCTTCGTGGTGAGTAGTGTCGTCTTGACTCTTATTGTATGAACGTGGCAAGTTGTGTGATGATTTGAAGTTGTGACACTCGTCCAAATTATTCACAAAACAACAAAAACAGTCTTTGAATTACTTAATGACACCTGCATAATACCACATGGAAATGAGTTCAAGTTCATTGTCATATACACTTAAAAAAGTACCATGTACAGTCAAATGCAATGAAATGCATGTGCCCTTAAAACATTTTACTAATACCAATTTGCAGCCACGTTGAAGGAGTGAAGCAATTAACAGAAAATCTATAACTTGAACTTTTCAGAAGAAGTTTCAACGTTTTGTTTTCATGCTCTCCAACATTTCACTGTAATACTTATAAGAGAATCCTGATTTTTTTGTTGTTGTTGTTGTTTTTCACAACAAAGGGTCCGGTAATCGGCAGCTGGTACAAAGTTTTGGACAGGCTGGTGGTTGGAGGAACTAAAAGTGCTGCCATGAAGAAAATGCTGGTCGACCAGGTGAGAGAAGCACCTAGTCGTAGTAATAGTCCTCCTTGTTGTTGGTTAAAGACGAGCCTAAAGCGCCTTCAACAAACCAGGACACAAGTGGGAACAAGCTCAGTGATACACCCATACTACTGTGTGTATTTCTGTCTTCCACTCAGGCTCAGCTCATTAACTGTGGCTAACGGGGCGGACGAGTCCCGACCACAGAGACACAATTTCCTCATATCAGACTGACAGACGGCTCTTTGTCGTGCTGACGGGACGAAATTCTGTCAAGAGTTGTGAACGAAGCGGGCTGAACAGTTTCTCCCTTTGTTTGCACTGACTGTGATTCCCCCTCTATACCCCTCCTTCTTTCTTTAATACCCTCCTGCATTTTATTTATTTATTTTGTGTATACTCCTTGAGTTATTAATACTGTAAAGTGCTACTTGACATTTGAGGCGGGGTGATTTGTCCCGTGTTTGGGGGGAATTTGGGGAATGACTGAGGGGGAGAAAACGGAAAATGACGTGTATAATGGTGACTTTCTCTTCTTCCTTCTGTGCGTCTCTGCAGGTGTGTTTTGCTCCGTGTTTCCTGGGAGCTTTTCTCTGCATCTCCGGCGCTCTGAACGGACTGACGGTGGAGGAGAACGTCGGCAAGCTCAAGAGGGTGAGTTTGCTTTATTTCACCGCCACCTCCCAGCGCGTCACCGACAGCGTTACTCCTTCGGTGTCACAGCTTTTAGCAGTCGGTCCTCGCAGCAGGAAAGCTGTGGGGATGATCCCTCTTTCCTTCTTTGGGGAGTTATATGCTCACTTTCTCTTCTCTTTCTGCAGCAGTTAGGTGGACTGGACGCTCTTAATTAGACACAGTATGTGTATGCCTGTCTCCCTGCCTTCCACCAGTGCATGCTGGGAAAGGTCCTCCCCACACCCTGAAATAAGCAGAATACAAAAATAGTCAATTTTATTTGATATCCTTACACGAGCATTCCTGTGAGTGAGCCCGTCTGCATCAGAGTGATGTGGAAAATATGCAGTGGTGGAATGTAACTAATTACTTTTACTCTAGTACAAATTCAAAGTACTTGTACTTTACTTGAGTATTTCTCTTTTGTGCAACTTTAAACTTCTACTCTGCCACATCTCGGAGGCAAATATTGCACTTTTTACTCCACTACATTTGTCTGACAGCTTTAGTTACTTTGCAGATTACAATTTCTCATCCCCTTCCTGTGCAGTGAAAACTCCAAATGTGGTGATTTTGATTTTTAATGTTTGTCATAAACTGAAGGATGAACTTTCTTTATGGGTTGAGAAACTCCTCCTCCTTCTTAAGCCCCCCCAGGGCTGTTTATCTGAACTTTTTAGAGATACAACTACAAACATATGATGATGTTATAGACCATGATGCATTGCTGTAGATTAAACTAGCCAACAGTATATAAAAGGGCATCTACAGCAGTAAAATGCAGCAGGAATATGAATCCAGAAACATCAGATATAATAAGAAAACACTTTTACTGCACAATGAGTACTTTTTACTTTAGATACTTTAAGTACATTTTGCTGATAATACTTACATACTTTTACTTAAGTCGGGTTTTGAATGCAGGACTTTTTTGTCCTTTCAGATATTAAGTTGGTGCTGCACTCTTCTTTGTTCTGATTTAACTCGACCTGGCATTTTATATTTGTACCTGAGACGTGACGCGAACGGGCTGGAGAACAGTATTTTCTCTGTATGAACAGAGCGTAAATGGGTAGAATGAGAGTACACAGAGAGGAAGTTTGGTTTTCATTGTAGGTACAGTATCTGACCTCCAGCACTCACCTCTCATTATTATTATTATTATTATTATTATTATTATTATTATTATTATTATTATTATTAGAAACTATTTCCTGTGATGGAGGAAGAGACGAGAGAGAGGGGGGGGATAGCTGGAGTGACTCATACCTTCGTGTGTGTGTGTGTGTGTATTTGTATGCCAGGTCAGAGCTAACTGTCATCTTGTGCCAGCTGCTCAAACGTCCGTCACCGCCTTGCTTACCCAACGTGCGGCTGGTCACCATCAATTATTTACAAAAGGGAGGCGCGTGGACCTGAAAGGCCAGCCTGGTAAATGTCAGAAAGGACAGAAAATAAATGACAAATGTGCTCATTACGAGGAAATGTGAGATGGAAATTAATGGAGCTACTGACCCAACAGCGGGACACGGGTCCAATCAAGACTTTGCCTCTCTTGTTTACCTCTTAATTACCTGTGATCGGTCTCCTGGTTTTACCTGCGACAGAACAAAAACCTGAACTCCACCAGCTCATTCTTGCACCGTGTCCCAGTTCTATACTTCATACTAATTCCAATCAAGTTTTGTGTGTGTGTGTGTGTGTGTGTGTGTGTGTGTGTGTGTGTGTGTGTGTAAACTGATAAAAACAATTAAGTGTATTTAAAGATGTCAGTATGCTTACACATTTGCAAAATTTGGGTCTGGTGTTGATGGACTAATTTGCTGTGTCCCAGTTCTATAACCAGGGTTCGTACAAGTTCGTAAGTCTTGAAAGTTTGGAAAAAAATTCTAACCGTTATGTTTTCAAGGTTAGGAATATGCTTCAATTCGAATATACTCCTTGAAAAATGGATTTTTTCAACATAATTTTGTGTTTCATCATCGACACAATCACTCGTGTAAACCAAACATCTTTTAATATTTCCACTGAAACGATCCCGTCGTCATATTAGTTTGTTGTCTCCTGGCGTTTATAGGAATAATTTAGGTGTGATTATAAAAGCCATTTTTGATTTAGGTACCTTGAAAGTGCTTGAATTTTACTTTTAAAAAGCGGTGTGAACACTGTATACAACATAGGAACAAAGGAAATGAAATAATTAAAATAAATTTTAGATTTTGGTGAGACAGAAAAGCTGTAGAAAAACATTTAACTTGCTCTTTTAGTTTAATTAGCAGTAGTTTTCTGAAATCACTGTTTAGTTGACGTCTGTTGCCGTGTGGCTTGTGTCATTTCCTCTTTGTATTCGACACTAAAGTGCATTAATTTCTTAGAAACTCCTGGAAGAGCTGGGAGAGATTTTGATGTGTCCCCGCCGCAGCAATCAGCGCTGGTGATTTCACCTCAGGTGGCCAAGTAGCTTGTTTGGCCATAATTAGAAAACGGAAAAAAAGAATCAAGCAGAGAGAAGAGCTTTTAACTGGAACACCGGCTCGTTGTTTTTATATGTCGAGACATGTTGAGGTGACCTTTTAAGTAGATGACAGGGAATTTCTGTGTGTGTGTGTGTGTGTGTGTGTTTTCACCTTTTCATGTTTATTGTGGAGTCCAAAAGTCTGCGTCCAGCACCCTTTGTTTCATCATTTAGCAAAAACTCATTAAAACTACATTTTTAGGAACTTATTTCAGTACATTTCCATGATGGTTTTCACAGTAATATCAGCATGTTTTTCAGTATTGTTGGGCCACATTAACACTTTCCATGTTCCGAATCTTCCCCATTCACCTGCACGCCATTTAAATCCTTTCAACAGGGTTCGTACAAAGTCTTGAAAGTTTGGAAAATGCTTAATTTTAACAGTTATGTTTTCAAAGTTAGGAATATGCTTCAATTTGAATACACGCCTTGAAAAATGCCTGATTTTCAACATAATCTGGTGTTTCATCATCGACACAATCGCTCATGTAAACCAAACAGCTTTTAATATTTGACATCATATTTGTTTGTTTGTCTCCTGGCATTTATAGCAACATTTTAGATTCAAGAGTCTGGAAATTTTTGGTTTAGGTACCTTGAAAGTGCTTGAATTTTACTCTTAAAAAGCTGCACAATCCCTGCTTTAAGAAACCTGGTTAATGGTTTGCATAAGTAATAAGCTCATGATAATGTGTATATGTTAGTCTCAGCAGGCACGTGAGCAGCAGCAGCAGCAGTTGTAGTTAGGGTTAGTAGTTAGATGTAGTTCTGCAAGTGTGTTAATGTTTCAGAACCAGTAACCGAGAGACAGAAGCTACATCCCAAAATGCTTTGTTCAGGCACACTTCAATTCTCTTTAGAAAGATTTCTATGTTGAAAAATGAATAAAGTAAACAGCTAGCCTCCATTATGTAAGATGTGCAAATGAATTCTTACTTTTAAATGCAGTAATGTATCCTTGGCATGAATGGTCAACATTAAAGGAAAGTGAAGTTTGTTGCTGTGCCATAACGACCTAATGACTAGAATATACTGTGTGTATGTTGGGGGTTGATGGAGATGTCGATCATTACCAATCACTCAACAATTACTTGGCTGTCTGCTGATATTTTTGCCGATTGAAACTTCCACCCTGCATTGTTTTGGAATGAAACTCCCCAACAACTGGAGCTTCGGCACATCACCATTTCTCACTTCGTCCCCCACCGGCAGTTTCAACTGTTCAGTGATGGAGGGCGGATCCTGGTACCGGAGTGGGAGGCCAGAAGTTTTATAGATGTTAATTATCAAAACAAACTCAACTATCAGCAACTTCTGACCAAATAATGTTTTTATCATTCTTCCAAAAGTAATTTCAGTCTAAAATCGGAGCCAGTATGTTCCTGTTTTATCCCACTGGACATTTAAATGTTGCCAAGTTAATGGTAAACTTTCACATTTATGTGCAACAAAGAGATTTCATCCAAGTGAACCAAGCTGCTTTTTGCAGCTTCAGCTTTTAAATTTTTTTGTACAGTTTTGTTCAGTCTCTACACATGTCCAGAAGACTTGGAGCCCTGGGACCGTGTTCACTAAGTATCTTATCTGATCACTACGAGTCCTCTTAAATAGTGCTAAAAGTTCCCAGCCAAGAGTTTTTACCGAAGAACTGAGCGAACCGACGTCATGTTTCTAATGAATTAATTTAATCGCTTCGTCTACCGTGACTGGTTGACAGGAGATAGGCAGGTAGGTCGGTTTGCAGTTGTAGATTATTGAGTTAGTTAATGTACCTTAATTAGGATCTGAAGAAATGATTTTTTTGGTTTGAGGAATAATTCTGACAGACGGATATTTTAAGTTCATCAGCGCAGCAAACTGCGTTTTCAGATTCGTCGTATTGGATTATTTCGATTTGATGGTGAGCTGATTGAATCCTTCTTAACTCGCCTGCCATTAAAATATGCTTTTAAAAGTTAATTTTAACTGACTGACTGTGAGCAGATCAGTGACTTGTGGGTCCTCTGGAGTTCCTCTAACTTCTCTCAGACTTAGGAACTAGAAGTCTTAATTATATCTATTTGAGTTTCTTCTAACAGCTAGTAAAGAGCTACTTTTAGCCTCAGGATGTTTTATGAATACGGCCCCTGATTAAAAGCGGCTCAGCACTAATTATGACGCCAATTTAATAACTTTTTAAAACTTTTCTTTCACAGGACTACACAGATGCCCTGATCTCAAATTACTATGTAAGTTTTCCCTGAATGGTTTACCAGTTTATTGACTTGTGCTTGTAAAGTGAATATCTGTTTTGTTCAAATAAACCTATTGATCGAAATACATTTTTACTATTTTGCAAGTCCATCAGTGAATCGGTGAATGTCTTTGTGTTGCAGCTATGGCCTCCGGTGCAGATCGCCAATTTCTACTTCATTCCACTGCAGCACAGGTGAGCGTTCACAGCTTTATTAACAAACAATCAGCTGCACTGATGACATGTGAAGTTTGTGTAAAGTGCGAAGACGGAGAATCTAAATGGGATAAATTAATAATATCATTAATACCTGCCTAGCCTGAAGAAGTCTTGAAAAGTCTATTAGCTCAAAGCTTTAGCAGGATTTAATGCAGCTGAAAATTTAGAATTTAAAATGACAGGGCTTCAAATTTTGGGTTTTGTTGGTGCATGTTTGTTCCAAATCTGAAAGTAGTTCGTACTTGCAAAACAAAACTGTACAAGCTTTTTGAACCATGTTTTAAATGTTACACTAACACACATTTTTTTTAATCTTCTATTTTTTAGTCAATATTTTGCACATCCGATCCTCTGCTTTTTACAGCACAGCTCTTCATTTTAGAATATATATAACTAACATATTTTAATTGTACATTTCTATTTTATATGTGTGACTCTTTGACTTTTACTTCACTTGTTTTTGTTTTATTGTGACCGTTATGCACCTCACATACGGTCAAATTCCTCGTATGTGGAAACCTACCTGGCAATAAACCTGTTTCTGTTTCTGAACTGCATCCAAATTAAACGCACACATTGTCCTCCTGCGTGTAGGCTGGCTGTCGTCCAGATTGTTGCTGTTGGTTGGAACTCCTACTTGACCTGGAAGGCCAATAAGATGTGAACGATGGTCACAAGTCCGGCCTGTGTTGTTGATGATGGTGATTTTACACTCATTTGTAGTGTGTGTGTGTGTGTGTGTGTGTGAGTGTGACATGGGCGGTTCTGGTCTAACTTACTTTAGGCTACTTGGTCTTCAGATATTTCCAATGTGTAAAACTGTGACTGAGTCACCGATAAAGGTCGGGAGAAAGTGCTCATCTACTCTGAATGACAAATTCACACTTGAAAGTCAAACTTGCATTTGCAGAGATGTCTGTGAAAGTTAGTTATTTATGGAAATGGGATCTGGCAGTGGTGCCTCGGTGTAGCCACACACACACACACACACACACACACACATATTAACACCTACTGGCTGCAAAGGAAACTTAGTTTATAATCCATTTAATGTATTGTTAATCACTTGAAATGATTTGTTACAGGTTAATAGCAGCATGTTTTGTCTTATCATGAAGGAAACCTCAGATTCTCTTTCTTTCAGTATGTTCCAGAATTTGTGATAATGTACTGTAATTTACATATTTGTTTTAATTTCCTCTTCAGCTGCCTCATCTATGTACTACTTTTAGTAACTGTTTTCCTACATTTCCCAAAATGCCTTTGTAACGACCTTCAGGAAAAGGCAAGCACTTTGTTTTTTTTGTTTTTTTTAGATTTCTGTTATAAATGTACATAGAGTGATAATCAATCTTTAATCTTTAAGTAATGCCAAGTAATGCAGGATGCAATGCATTCTGGTCTATTGAGGCTTCTGTGAGTGAAATAACTAGCATCAATTGTTGGTTAAAATAAATCATGACTCTGGTAAGATGCGCTTGGTTTTTAACGCTGACAACAAAACCTGGTGTTAAAAGAATAGTTTGACATTTTTGGAAATACGTTCATTCGGTTTCTTGCTGAGAGTTTGATTATAACACTCTCATGTCTGTACGGTAAATATAAGGCTCCGGCCAGCAGCTGATTAGATTAGCTTAGCTTAGCAGTCTCTATGCTAAGCTAAGCTAACGGGCTGCTGGCTCCAGCTTCATGTCTATCGTACAGACTTGAGTGATATCTTCATCAAACTCTCGACAAGAAACCAAGTGCATTTCCCAAACTGTCAAACTATTTATCATTCATTGAATTATTCGTTGTTGGACTATTTTCTGTAAAACTGTTTTGTACAGTAGTTTCTGGAAATTACCACTAAACAGCCAAATAGACCCAGGAATCCATTGGCGCATCGACAATCGCTGTTGACGGCTTGATTTTTCCTTTGTTTTTCAATGTACGTGAAATCTTTATACTTAAAATGTGCACATTTGTTATAACAAAGGCCGTCTCTGGCATATAAGCGAATAAAGTTTCACATGAGGTGATGTCAATGGTGCGTTTGACCTCGTTAACTTCTGTGGCCAACTTAGCTTTGGCTGGGTGGGGTTTGTTTGGAGGCTGCTGAGCTGGGCTGTCAACCAAATCCACTGCACACATATTTTTTCCACACAAACACACTTGGGCTATATCAGGGAAAAGCAAGCAGAAAACGTCTGACGAATCCATTGAAAATCCGCCAAATAGCCTCTTCCGAGGGATACGAGCCTCTCCCCAGAAAGCTGGAATCCATTTTTGATTCAGCACCAAGGCTTGCTGTGTGTTAAGTTTGAACCAAGGTAATTAAATGAAGATGCAGTACATAGTCTTGTTAGCACTGTAATGAGCTGACATCTGTGTCCAAAGGGCTTGTTGGGCACCAGTAATGATACTAATATTTTTCATCAGAAGTTATTTGTGCTGATGTACAAATTGTATGTTTTGTGACGGTCTTTCAATTTGTACATTCAAATCTGCATAAACATAAACAAAAGTCATAAATCCTGAAACTGTACCCCTGAATTCTCTTGTCAGGGCAAAAGGTCAATGAAACGGCCTTCAGTGGACACTAAATGGTGTATTTTTGGTTTGCATTGAAAAATACTTTATTCTTATTAACTGATGCAAACAATTGATAACAGAATGATTTTCACTAACTGCATCTGGTTTTTAAATATGTAAATATACCTTAAAGACCCCAAAAATGTGGATTTAAATATGAAGTATTTCTCTATAACATTAAATATTCATGACTAGATAAACAACAGTTAAAGTTTGGAGAAAAATATGATATATTATGACTTTTAACACTCAAAAACTCAGCATCAGTGGGTGTGGTTTGATCGAGTGAGTTGACTGACAGTGGTCTTGAAAAATAAGTGAATTGACTGTCACCAAACTTTTGAAACGCACTGCTGCACGGAAGTACGTGACATTCAGACATCCTTCCAACTAGTGAGAGGAACAAAAATACAGAAAACCCTCATGTGAAATGACCAAAAAAGGCAGAAAATATTGGGATAATGTCAAACCCCAGGACTCCTAATAAGAAGCTAATTGAGTAAATTGTTTTTAGTGCATTTAATAAAAGTTTAGTTCATATATTAGTGGATGGGTATGTTTGCTAAGTCCTTGTGGAGGTTCCTGTGGTAGTTGAGGTCTGACACCAATCATTTTCCCAATTCGACAATATACAGAACGTATTGTCTCCCCTCATACAGAGCAGAGAGAGTGTAGTTTTACTTTTCATCTCAGTCTGTGTGTCAGTCATGAGGTGGTTAGTTATCTAGTGTGGATTTATTTGGGGGCCAATTGTTCAGAAACTCTGGTCTAATCAGAATATTATATATAAGTTATCATCATGTGCGTTACGTGTCTGACGAGCAGAGTTGGAGGCTTTAAAACAGCTGCTTCAGCACCATGGACAGCTCCCACACTCACTCTCTGTATGTTTAAAGGGATTTTTCATCTTTTTGTTCACAGCTAATACTCCAGTGTTTAAAAGAAGTTATTGGATTAGATGGTTCCTTAGAAATAATAAGATCTAACCTTGTTGTATAGGGCAGCTGGTCAAAGATATTGTGTTAAATTAACTCATTCATGTGAAAAGAAAAGTAACTGATTTCTTGTGTTTTTCTTCTTGTTGCATCACTATGGCTTTAAAGGCTCTATGGCGCTGCCCTTAATCCTTAATTTGCCACTTTAATTATACCTTTAAACATGTCTTATGTTGACTGTAAAACAGAGTAGTTGTCATCAAATGTCCTGTCACAGACTCCAGTTTGATCACATGTGCAAGAGGAGATTCAATTCAGTTCAAGAAATTCAAAATACCTTATTAGTCCTTCAAGGGGCAGTTTGGTGCGAGCAAGTTTGCAAACACAAATCACACAAACATTTCATTCACATTCATAAAAACAGTCAAAAACTAAAACTATGATAACGCAAGAAAAGAGCTGAAATACAAAAGAAGGCACATTAAGTCTATAATATTTTATTGACCATCACTTCAAACCTAAAGAACCCTTGGAACTTTCTCAAGGAAACCCCAACCTCAAAGACCCCCCTCAAGGGCCCCTGTATCCTTCTCTTGTACCCCTTGGAGGTTCCTCATCCATCCCACCCTCATAGGAAAGAAACCTGAAAGAAAAGGACCCTTTATTTTCTGTCCATCACAGCACCCCCAGCTCTCCCTCGGGACTATATTGCCTTGTCTCCATAGTTGTCCAGTTTCCAACCCGGTCTCTGTGCTTGCATTGACGTCAAAGGAGCAGGCTGGATGTATAAAACCCTCCGTCCTCTCCAGTCGCCGCTCACAGGGACTTTTCAGACTCGGCTCCGACCTGAGATCCCACCGGCCGACCACGAAGTTCAGCTGCAGCATCTGGAGAGAATAAAGTAAGTAATGCAGCTTTCTTTTACTCTCTTTTTTATTTCAGGGTAAACTTTTGTTGGATTTGACATATTTGTGCAAATGAGAACATGGCAGGTGGATAAAGAAACAGTGCAGGCAGATCATCGTCATCTTGTGACCTTTAGACATCCTATTCCTTTTCTCTTGTGCGTCTCAGCTAATACAGATGATACATTTGATCATTTTGTGCTTTTTGGTTAAAATTTTGGCTTATTTGCTTATTTTTTCTTGCAGGGAAGTGATCTCTAGTTTAAGTTGCCTGATTGACATATAGTCCTATAGAATATAAGATCACATCCTATAGTTTAAACCGAACACTGGCCTCTGTTAAATTATCCAGAATTAGTGACGGACTACAGTGGTAAATAAATAAAAATTAATTCACTTCTTTCTTCCAGACATCTCTTTGCATAAAGCCGATTGACTTTATTTACGGTCATTCATGCGTGATGGGAAAACGGTAAATTCGCCACAAAGATTTACATCAGTCTGAAAAACTGCAAAAGTGCGCAACAAAATCGTGTTAATGTAATGTTTGAGTGTCTGATTGTCCACTACATTTTCCTGGTAATTCTGTGATGAACTGTCTGTCATCTTAATACATAACTCTGGTTGCAGGACATGAAGCCAGTGCCCCTGCTCCTGCTCCTCTCCTCGGTCCTCCTCTCATCGCACCTCCGCCCCGCCGCCGGCAGACCGCGCATCCTCCCCGGCTGGCTGGATGGCAGCGGCCGCCTCCAGACGCAGCAACTGGACGAAGTGCTCCTGAGAGCGGCCGCCGCCGGGGACAGCACCGCCTCAGGTCTAATGGGCGACAACATCCTGAGGTTTCTCCAAAGGAGGAACCCGGACCCTCTGCGCCTGCTCCCACCAGAGGAGGAGAGCGAGGACGAGGCAGTGAGGACGGCGGTGCAGCTGTTGAAACGGAGCGAAGAGCCGCCTCTGTCCATCGACCTGACCTTCCACCTGCTGAGGAATATGATCCAGATGGCCAAGATGGAGAGCCAGAGGGAGCAGGCTCAGCTCAACCGCAAAGTCCTCGACGAGGTCGGGAAGTAAAGCTCTATTTATTTTTTTAAATGCCTCATTAAAACAGCGAAACCGCTGTCTAAGTATTCAAGACCTCTGACATTAGTTGTTGTTTGTGCGCCTGCCGTCTTCTTCACATCATTTTACGCACAGATGGTGCCAATTTACGCGTCACAGCATCCGCGAGTAAAATGTAAATTCTTAAGTGTTATTTAACGACTTTGTTGGAAAATATGGAAACGGACTTCTCAGACCCCTCGTCGTCCCCTGGCATCACCCCCACCCCCAACCCTCCTCTCCGCACTGGACTTTCGGAAACTGTCGGGTTTGACTGGATTTCACACTTTAAGATTTGGACACATTTAATCCGGATATGAGCAGCGCTGTTCTTTGTCATTTGTCTCTCTGATCAAATGTTTCGATGCTTGAAGTGAAAATGACAGATGACACGTTATTAAAATAAATGAATCACAGTGGGCTGACTTAAATATCTACAGAGTTTGCACTCGTTTGCAAAATTACAGTCTGACTTGATTCATTCTGGAGCTCTATCAAATGACCTCAGTGTTAATGTTTGTTGGGAACATTTTAAGGATTATGAGGATATTTACCCCCTTTTATAGGCTTATAAGCTGTTAGCACCTGCAGCGAAATAGGTCTAATGTAAGGTGCATGATGGGCGTTTGGCTTGTAACCACCACACAACTGAATTGGTGCTGTGTAGAAACTGTCTAAGATATTAGAACCACGTTTATACACAATCCTAAAATGACTCTCCAGATGTAATAACTTACTGTGAGAGCTGTAAGGTTCTGACAGACATTTCTCCACATAATGTAGTGCTAAATAAAAACGGGTCAACTCTGACCTCCAGTTTATGATCACAACAAGGTGAACAAACACCAAAAAAGACAAATATACTCCAGTTTTTTCCCTTTTAAAGTTGCTATCTTCACATAACCTCAGGCTGATCCTTCCTGTTTGTTTTGTTTATCCCCCACTTCCTCTATTTAGATCATGTAAATTACAATTACTCATACACAACTAAAGGTAGTGCACAACACTGTACTGTATCAACTGTAGCATGCTGATCTACAACAAAAAAGGAAGAAAAAAAAAAAGAGCTTTATTTTACCGTAAACATTAATGTCTGACGCTGATCATTCTTTGGTTTAGCAAATGAAGAAAAAAGCTTTTTTTGCCATTTATATTTTGTAATAAAAAAGTTTAAAAAGTAAAAAAAATCATTGCTTTTGATTCTGTTATTGTGCTGATTTATAAATGTGTATTAATCGATTGTTAAATACAACTTTTTGTGACATATATGGTTTAAGTGTCATCCGATGTTTTTCTATTTGTAATAAGATCCTTCCCAAAGACGGTACTGAAAATTAAAATACTGGAAGTTGAAAATTTACCTACAGGGGCGATTTTTGTCCAACCTGCGAACGGGGTCAAAAGATTCAAAGGAATCTAACAACACTTTCAGAGCAGAATCTCAGATTTAATTGACATTTAGTTTGGATGTTCATGTCCCCCAGAGGATGATTCCTAACGATGATGCTGAACCCTCTGACCTTTTTTCTAACGCCACCATCAGGTCAAAATGTTAACTCAAGTATCTCAAAAACAAATGGCTTTATTTCCATGAAATCTGATTTGAATCCTAACGTTTTTCTTGTTGATTTGTCCTCTAGCGCCACCATCAGGCAAAATATTCCCACTGCACACATGAAATATTAAAAATGTCAGAATTCTTTGAAAAAAGATTAATGCTCCTCAAAGAATAAACTTTGTACATTTTGGACACTCTGAGTTTCCTCTTAGAACAAGCCAATTTCCATTAACTCGTATTCATGCTCCCAGGGAGATGAACCCTTTTTGATATGTTATTTCAGTATTTTTGGGGCTTTTTCTGCCTTTTATTAGATTAGATTAGAAAGAGAAAGAGGGGGTGACATGTAACAAAGGTCCCCAGCCGGACTAGAACCGTTGACATAGCATCGGTCAGCGTCTCAACATATCCACCAAATGTGGTTGCAATACCACAAAGCGTTCAGGAAATATGACATTGTTTTTGTAAAATTCGCTCTGTCCACAGCATTTGAGCAAACTTTGAGGGCCAGCTAGAACAAAACTGTATGGAATATCACAAATCCAAAAAAGTACGTTTTCCTGGCTGTTCTGTACCAAATTTAGTGACGATTGCTCAAAATTTGTAAGAGGAGTAGCAAAAAATCGATCTAGGCGCAAATGGGCGTGGTTTTTATTGGATACGTTCTGGACCCACAGAATCCAGAAAAAAAACAGACTTTTGGATCAAAAGTTACAGGTCAAAATGTAAAGTTTGTTGGTATAGCGCCACCATCTGGCTAAATAGCACCAAATTTGGCACTGCACTCCCTTGGGTCCTCAGCGATACACCTGCCAAGTGTGAAGTCAATCGGATGAACGGTTGTTGAGTAATTGAGGGACATACATACAGAGATTCCTTCCTTTTATAGTTGGTATGTGATGCAGAAAAGAAATTAAATGCAACCAAACTGCTTTAATTAGACCAATTGCTGAACTGTGGCGCATTGATCAAATGTATTAACTGTGATGACATTTGAGCGTTCAATTCGTCATCACGTTCTGCAGAATCTTATCGTTGCGACGGAAAGTTTTTTGAAGATCCATTAAGTTTGAAGGCTCAGACATGAAGAAAGCGATGAAGTTAATGGTGTTCAAGTTGTTGAAAGAGATAAGAGAGAGAGAAGAAGAAACAAACAGAAGTCAAAATGGCCTCTGGGTGGTTTGTTTTTATGACTCAGTCCGAACTGTGGGTGTGTTGGTGATTCTTCTGCCTTATCACCATCTGTGTGTGTGTGTG